>JAQIWA010003277.1:0-10867 GCA_034693305.1 Eueremaeus valkanovi | reverse complement strand
GAAGACAACAGTAAGACCACTGAAGACAACAGTAAGACCACTGAAGACAACAGTAAGACCACTGAAGACAACAGTAAGACCACTGAAGACAACAGTAAGACCACTGAAGACAACAGTAAAACCACTGAAGACAACAGTAAGACCACTGAAGACAACAGTAAGACCACTGAAGACAAGAATAAGACAATTGAAGACAACAGTAAGACCACTGAAGACAAGAATAAGACAATTGAAGACAACAGTAAGACCACTGAAGACAACAGTAAGACAATTGAAGACAACAGTAAGACCACTGAAGACAAGAATAAGACAATTGAAGACAAGAATAAGACAATTGAAGACAAAATTAATGAAAGTTTTGACGAAAATGCGAAACAAAACGAAAAAACTGAAGAAAACGAATCGAAAGACAATAACTCTGAGACAAAGGCTATTGAAATGAATGAGACTTCAGATGAGATCGAAGTTAATAGCAATGAGAAAGTGATCGACAAAAGGGAGAGAATTACGACAACCTGTGAAAGAGTGGACATAAGTAGCGAGTCGTCCAATGATTCCACAGATGTTCGACAAAAGTCTGACCAAAAGAATGAAAAAATTGATGAAAATGTTATCAATGAAAATGAAAAGAGTAATGAAGTCATCGAAGAATATGAGTTAAACTCTGAACAAAATGAGATCATATCTGAAGAAAATGACAGCAAATCTGAGGACATTGAGAAAAAGTCTGCGAATAATGTGATAAACTCTGAAGAATATGAGAGAATATGTAATGAAAATGACATTAAATGTGATGCGAAAAAGGGTAACGAACCGGAAGGGGAAGAGACGATGACTGACCTCAAAGAGAGCGAAAAAGAAACGGAAGAAGAAAACAATAATTCGGTCAATGAGTTGAATAGCAGTCAAACTGTTGTTACGAATCTGTCAGATGAGGTGCAGCCCCAGAGCGTTCAGCACCCGTTCGTCTCCTCATCGGTTGAAGATTTTGTGCCCAACACTCCGTCCACTGCGAGTCCAAACGACACACAGAATCCAGTGACCAAATTGGGTGCTGACCCCCAAACACCATCGGTTGTCGAGAGCACCGATACTAACAACTTATTTTCGGCGAACGATTCGGAAGAGGAGATGATAGGAGTGGCCACCACTACCACAATCAACAATATTGTCAGCCGTTTGGATCTGATTAGTAACGGGCCGAACGATACTTCAAGTGCTAATAATTTAAGTGTTTCTGAATCAGAAGTGCCTATAATTCATAGACAATCGACTTTTCGCACATCTACTCAATCGGTCAGTTCTGACAACTTTTTTTCAATTCAATTGAGTTTAAAAATATTTTAATAATTAAATTAGTTTTTATGAAATATTTTTTTATTTTGTTTTCTCTTTAAAACTGAAATACTATTTACCGGTAATTGGTTTGGGTTTGCATTCAATCATTTCCGATCACTCTTTTCATCCAATTCTCAAATAGTTATTAGTTTAACAAAAACTTTATTTAATCTTAATTTTGAATCAATTTATTTGCAAAAAACTATCTTTGATTTTAAGTCTAATTCCACTTTATTTTCCTCTTAATTATCGCCATTCGTAGCAAAAATGGAAAAAATAATTTAATATTTTTGAATTCAGGTTTTCCGCACTTGACATATGAATGCGTTTTTTGCTCTCTCTTTACTCTACAGTAGTGTTGAGTTTGGGTTAATTTTTCGCTTTTTTCTCTCTTGAACTCAATTCTCGTTTCACTTGTATTTCTCGTTCGTTGTTATTCTCTCATAGTTTTGTTGTTTATTATGTTTTCTATAATTTATTTATTAATTATTTTATGATTTTTTTTTGTTGAATTATTGTTTAATTTTATGCTTTATTTTCTCTCTTCTGCTTAATATCGTTCACAAAATTACTGTTTAACCCAAAACATGTCGTTTCCCTCAATTCAGGAAACGTTGGAAATTAGAAATCATTTGTTGATATGTCATAAAAAGGTATTTGTTTTTATGTTTTCTATTTTTCGTTTTGTTTTTTAGTTTTAGTCCATTTTCTTACATTTGAAAACTTTTCATTGCATTTATAATTTTTGTATTGATTATTGAATAACAATTTGCAGACAATCTTATGACAAAATCTCTATCTTTTTGTTTGTTTTTGTTGTTAAGTACAGCCAAACTATAGCCCAATCCCTGAGTTTTACAGTCAAACCTCGCTTTAATTAATGATATCCTGCAAAGGAAATATATAATGTAAAAATGAGCATGGTATCAGTGGTGCTAAATTTGAAACAGAATTGGTTTTCTTATCTAGTTAATTTAAAAAGTTCAGTTTTAAATGTTTAACTATAAGAGAGTTCACATAAAATATCTGAACCATAACTTCTAAAGGCCAGCCAGCAGTTACACCACTCGCACAGACACCCCATCCAAACAAGTTATGATTTAATATAAGTTAAAAATAAAATTTATGATTATTTTAGTTTTGATGCCAATTATTACCTGATTTTTAATTCGATAGCACTTTCAATGTCTTTTCGTTTTTTTTGTTTCAATGAATTATTTAAAAGCCTTTAATATCTGAATAAAGTATGACTAAAATCGCATTTGAATGTAATGTTAAATTAAAAGCGATCTTTATTTTCATGTTATTTGAATTTCGTTTTGAATTTAAAATTGTTTTCAATGAGAAATATCTGTAAATAATTATTTGAATTGATTCAACATTTATCCGGGGTATTGGACACATAACCAGATGATATTTATAACTAATCTTATTATCATATTATTTATATATTGTTAATAATATTTACTAATGAATAAGTTGTGATGCGCAAGCATACTTAAGCATACTCAAGCTCAAACCATAGAGAGTATAAGTTGAGGTAAATTAGAAACAAAATTATTGCTAAATTGAATCTAACTTTACCTAAAAAGCACCTTTATCTCCAGTGATCAAGGGAAAGTTTATTTTGGGGTAATTTGTTCGCTTCATAACTTGAAAGAGTATTTTGAAGTTCATTTGGTTTACTTCCTCTTTCGCACATCACTTATCACTTATTCAATGATTAATATTATAATATATTTTCTATTTTCCAAACTATAAGTCGTTTGGATTTTATTTGAATATTATATATAATCATCGATTGATTGACTTCTCATTGACTTTATAGAAGAGAAATACAAAAAGCGGTCGAAAGCGTAAATCAAAATTGGATTTATCGGCGAATCCACCGAAGAAGACAATGAGCGAAGAGGAACAGAAGTCATTCCTTCATATCCTCCGGTCCCGACTCACCGGCTTTGATAAGGGATGGACTCCTAAAGAGATTGTCGGAATCAACGTATTGAACGAAACACTAGTATTTCTGGTCAAATGGACTAATGAGGAACAGACTATAGTGCTGTCCGAAGTGGCCAAACACAGGTGCCCTCAACTGGTCATCAAATTCTATGAAAAACACAGCGTTTTTGACTCAGACGACGAGTGATCTTCAGATACCTCTAAACTGTCCATTAAATCAAACAAACATTTCATACATTTTTTTCATTATTTTTCATAATATTTTTTTCCGATAATTAGTTGTTTTTTTTTATTTCATTTGTCTTTTAGACATATTCTGTAATTTTCTGTTTTCCTTATTATTCCCCAAAATATTTTCCTTAATTGAAATTTAAAATACGTTATAATTCATAACATTTGGCCACTTATGACAACTATTGCTATCTTTTTGATTGATATTATAAGCATATGTTTGCTCACAAATTGATAATAAACCTATGATTGCAGAGATGCGGATAATATTCCTCATTCAATGGCATTTAGTAGCAAATGATGGACAGAATTGCGCCCAAACTAGCATTTTGTTGAGAATAGTCTTTTTTGGCCGAATTTCGACCATTTTTTTCACTATTTTTGCTCTAATTTATTTGAATCAAAAATTCGGTCAAAACAATATCAAAATGAATTGATTGGTGCTATTTCTATGTCCCCCCCTATTCCGCATCTCTGCTAAATATTTTTATTTTAAGGATAACTTTCTAAATAACATAAATCTCTTCTAATATTATTCCAAAGCATTTGTTTATTAATCACTAAAAAATTACCTTTTCTTCAATACTTTTCCTCTTTATTCCGGACACTATTTGAAACATAAATTTTCAATTGATATCACTATTTAAGCTCTTCTTCAAAATTGAGTAGATTTTAGTCAAAAAAAATAAATGAAAGTATTTTTATTACACTTTAATAGGAATTGTTTTGTATTATAAAAAATTTATTAATCAATACATATATACATAAAATATATATTAAATTAAAATTTTGTTTTATATATTAATAAGAAATATATAATTGTTTTCACTTATTGTTTGTGAAAATCTATTCAAAAATATTTTTCTTTTGATAATTTGAATGATTTTTTTAGTTCACAATTCGCTGTCAAATATTTCATATGTTTTTTGTCAGACATTATAATTAGCTTTCGTTGAAATATCGCTCAAATATTTTTCGTACAAATTATAAAACAATTGTTTTTTTTGAGTTAAAAATAATTTCTTGTTTGACATAAAAGATATATTAATATTAAAAAAAATAATCTTTTGATTCAATTCAATCACAACTATTGATATTTAAATGTTATTTCATTTGTTTGATTGAAGAATAAATAAAAATATAATTCCATTGAAAAGAATTTTGAATTAATTTCTTACTATTTATACACTTTATTCACAGCTTTTTATATTCAGTTATGATATAATAGTTATTAACAAGTTTTTAGAAATTTTATAATTCAAATGAAATACAATTATTTACATATTTATAGAATTAATTCTAAACTTCTTTTGATAAATGAATCGCTATTTTAGGTATTTATACAAAGGATTCGTTAGTTTTGCTCTTTTGCCTCATTTCTTGTCTCGAATATAAATGTCTTTAAATTTATGTCAAATTAACTCTTTTTGGTGGCCTTAATGACCGCAACAGGAATGCCATTGCATATGATATTGGGGTCCATTCGGTTCAGCACACTCTCCACTGGCTTGGGATCAATAGCTAAGGATATCTCTCAATAGATATGATTTCCACATTCTTTCCGCGATCTGCTGGTACTGATTGGTCACTATAGAGCCCACGAATTCTGGGCCGCAATTGTGTTTGGGATGAGGTGTTCCGAACAGGCATTTTGAGGACCGTTTCGGTGAATATTCATAATCTCTGTTCAAGCTCTTTGTGGGCTTTGAGCTGAAAATCAATTGAATTCAATATTTTTTTGAGTTTTTAATAAAATGCTTTGTAGTGTAGCCCATATTTATTTGGTTATTATTTATTATTAGCTTGATCGTTTATTGTGTTCAAATCTAAGAAGGGTTATGTAGAGAATAAACCTAAAAACTTCCCTTTTCACTGATGATATTGAAAGAACAAGATAGAAATACTGAATTGGATTTTTAAAAACTAACATGCATATTTGAAAATCACAAATTTTGAGGAATCTATTCCAAGGATCAAATGAAAAAAAATTCAAAACGTTTAATACTCACACAAACTGTTTGAAGGCTTTCCGTCGTTTTCCTTCAGTGTTTTGATATAACTTTGTTGTCGTTAATGACTTCGATATATCATTCAAAAGCACTTTCCACCCGTGCAGAGCACTGTCCGTCGGATCTCCATTCAGACCCAGTTCTTTCGGCTCACTATCCAACTGATGACTATTTATTAGCAGAAAATATGGACTAATAATCACTAATTGTTTTATCGCCAAAACGATCAGTACTTTCACACTTCGAGCCATCGGAGAGAGAAAGTCGTTTCAGATTTTATTAACGATTTTGAGTTCAAAAAACATTATTATTTTTATATATCGTTTATTAACTTATATTTTCTCTCAAATAATTTTTTGTTACTCTTTTCCGATAAATATATATAAGTACTGTATATAAGAGATATAAGTATATAATCTTTGGCTTTATTTTTGTTATTAAAACTTCTTTTCCTACTTTGAGTATAACTACTATTTTGAAAGCAAAAAACCAGAAGAGTTGACACAAAAAAAGTTTTGCTCTGAAACTAACGATTAACTAAAACGCTATTTCATTATTACCGCTATTTATACTACAGTCGAATCAGAATATATGACTGAAATATAAATTAAAAACTAATGCTCTTTCAGTACACTTAAAGAATTTCCTTTCCATTCATTTCAGTCTATTCTTATTTTTAGTGTATTTTCATAAACAAATGACTATTTGTTGTGAAAGTATTGTTTGTTTGTCTTCTGCATAAAATAAATTAATCACTTCTTAAAAGTCTATATTTTAAGTCGAAATTAGCTTTTATTGAATGTTTGCATACAATTGCGTGCATTAATGATGCGATTATAAGAAAATATATTATATAACGCGAATCGTCTGTATATTTATATCAAAATAATTTCTTTTTTCGTCAAAAATATTTTTGCAATTTATATGAAGAGCATTGACTCAAATCAAACCTAAAATTAGTTGTAAAGCATTTCAATACAGATTAGATCAATGTCTCGAACGATTCAAAACACTATTTTAAGAGTGCTTTTCACTCGTATTACAAGATATTAGTGAAAAAAGTTATCTTTTATTAGTGAGAAACTGATCTAAATGTAAAACTGGGTTATATTTTATAGTAATTGGTCTTCGATTTTATTCATCGCATTTATATTAATAAGACCTTTGACTAAATGGTAGCGAATTCTCACTGATTATAATTAAGAATGCTATTGACCCTTGAATAATTTAATTAATATTGAAATTCAATCTTGATTATGTCTAACCATGAATCTAATTGATTTCATTAACGGTTAAACTAGAGTTAAAGTCCTACTTATGTTCACTCGTCTCTAGAAAATTGAGCTAAACTTATAAAATGAATTAATTTCCGTCAATAATCTAAATTCAGTCGTTATTAATATTTTTTTCAATTTCAATATTGAATTTTTTTTATAAAATTCAATTAAATAATGCATACAATGGTTGCCAATTCCAGCAAAGCCTATACAGTATAGCGTATATTTTTAAGTTTACATCTAATCTGAGCTGGCTTACAATGGAAACATCTCAGTTAGAAATCAGAATTAGAATCAAACTGTAATAATAGTATTATTGATAATAATTATCATTAAATAAATGCTCAAACCATTCATTTTTTTAGCAATTCATAGCTGAAATGTTGGCATTAAAATAACCCTAACACAAGTGCGAGACCACAACTTCGATAATAGATAACTGTTTTGGTTTAAATAATAATAATAATAAGGATTAATCTAAAAATAATAAGAATTTTTATTTTTATTTCATTTGTATTTTTAAGGATATGTTAAGAAATTTTTAGATATCTTTAGTATTTATGACTAAAGAATATAAACGATAAGAACATACAAAATGTTTCTCTACTTTCTCGCAATTCATTGATTATTTCGGCCAAATGTGGACACAAGTGTTGTCCGCCTTTTCATATGCGACACAAAACTGTTCATCCAATTAATTGATTTTTGATAATTATATAATAAATATAATTCGATGAAAGAGTCCAATCGATTGTCCCACGAATTTATGTCACAAAAACCATCCAAACGTTCAAAATCTGTATTCATTCATACGAATAGTTTTGTTAAAGTTTTTTGAAGTTATTTCTGAATTAATATTTATGTTTTTAAGACTTTATTTGAATATTGTTTTGAATATAATCGCGAGAAATAATTATTAGTCAACTATTAGATGATTGAAGAAAAATATATATAAAATATTTTCGGAATGAATTAAATTTTAATCAGAAAAGTCTTATGATTTTCAATAATAAAGTGTTCTTTCAATTCTCAAATTTCTAGGTTCTTCTCTGCCGAAGAGCTTCCAAACTACAACTGCTTCCGAAAGTAATTTAATTTTAAATAGTTTTTTCGGTTGTGTTTCACACAATTGTCTGCAGTTTTCTAGCAATTCATTGCAAACCAGATTGTATTCAATTGGGTTGTGATCTCGAAAGCTATACAAATGGATTTCATTCAGACATTTGAAATCGATTAGTGATCTATAGAATGCTTTTCCGAATATCTGAAAAACTTCTAAATAAATGACCAGTTTTTTGATTGAAGTAATCTTTGCGATCGAATGAAACAGAATTTGAGCGCAAGTCTGGCAATCAGTTTCTTTTAAAATACATTTGAGTCCAATAGAAGTCAATATAAGAGTTGAGAGATTCGGAAACAGATTGAGAAATGTTTGAAAATCGAGTAGATCAGTGTCCTGGGACCATAAGATTTTAAGAGTCCTAACTCTCAGGAATTGGGATCTGATTTCGATATAAGACTGATCCACACATTTCACAACAAATGCCTCCAAAGCAGTCAATGTCTTCTGTTTTTGGGCTAATCCAATGATCTGGGGCCAACTATAACGGTCCAGATATGGAGAGGCATTCAATGCTTTCAATTGAAAGTTTTCATTAATCAAATCCAAACACAACTGTCGATCGAAAAGAATAGGGACATTCATATTGAGACGATTGATGTTCTTTGCATTGCTCTGGATCAGATTTTGTGCCAGTTCTAACCCTAAGCCAATATTGAAATCTGTGTCCAAATATAGTGAACGAATAGTTTGTGGTAAACATCGAAGTAATTGCCACAAATCCTGCGACCGAGAGATTCCGATGTAAAGCACTTCCAATTGAGACAACTGTGCGATCACTTCAATAATATTCTTTGCATTTCTCTTACAACAGGAATATATTCTTTTGATTCGATTCGCAAATAAAATCCCCATTTCTTTGAATCGATTCCTACGTCTGCCGACTAATGTCAAAGAATAGAAACAAATTGAATGAATCGTTTCAAACGAATTGAACACTTGTCTCAAACTCTTCAAATCTGTTCTAAGTTTGTAAACAACTATATTCTCAATTCGGTTCAACTTTTGTGCAAAGCATAGAATTTCATCTTTTTGTTCCTTCAAATCCAATTTTAATCCATAGATGTCTTCGTGAATAGGAATACAAGCCATTGGTATGAATTGATTCTTCTGTACATATCTTTGGTTTCCATACACAAGTAAACCGTTTGTGTGAATAGTTTTTCTCTGTTTGAGCGCATAATTAGCGCTTTGTTTGAATAAATTGGAGACTCTTTCCAATCGTATGACTTCTACTTCAGTCAAATACGACATAATCTCAATGAGGACATCGAAAATCAATACCATTTCCTTCTGATTGTGGCTCTCATTGGTTGCCGACATTTCATTGATTGGTTTGATTTTAAACTTATTTGAATTGAAAAGCAGTCAAACTATTGTTATAAAACACATAAACAATAAAAGGTAAGAATGATAGCGCGTGTGTGGTTCCAAAAATGAAGTCAAACTAAAATTTTCAGTTTTTGTTTTCCAAATAATAATAGAAAAATAAAATTTTTTGAAAATGATTTAACTTTTTATTCGATAAAAATATATTTTACTTAAAATGTTTTCAAAATAAATTTTATTCAGAAAATCTTATGATATTCAATGATAAAGTGTTCTTTCAATTCTCAAATTTCTCGGTATTTCTCTGTTGTTCAGTACAACTGCTTCCGAAAGTAATTTAATTTTGAATAACTTTTTCGGTTGAGTTTCGCACAATTGTCTGCAGTTTTCTAGCAATACATTGGAAACCAAATGGTATTCAATTGGATTGTGATATTCAAAGCCATACAAATGGATTTCATTCAGACATTTGAAATCTATTAGTGATCTATAAAATGCTTCTCCAAATGTCTGCAAAACTTTTAAATAAATGACCAGTTTTTTGATTGAAGTAATCTTTGCGATCGAATGAAACAGAATTTGAGCACAAGTTTGACAATCAGTTTCTCCTAAAATACATTTGAGTTGAATATATTTCAATACAAGAGTTGAGAGATTCGGAAACAAATTGAGAAATGTTTGAAAACCGAGTGAATCGATGTTCGGATACAATAATATTTCAAGAGTCCTAACGCTCAGGAATTGGGATCTGATTTCGATATAAGTCTGATCCACACATTTCACAACAAATGTCTTCAAAGCAGTCTTCTGCTTTTGTGCTAGTCTATGAATCCCAGGCCAACTATCTATACCAAAGAGCAGATATGGAGAGGCATTCAATGCTTTCAATTCAAAGTTCTCATTAATCCAATCCAAACAGAGCTGTCGATCGGAATCAATATCGACTTCAATATCGAGACGATTGATGTGCTTTGCATTGCTCTGGATCAGTTTTTCTGCCAATTCTAAACCTGGTGTTATGAGGAATGTATACACATATAGTGAACGCATGGTTTGAGGTAAACATCGAAGTAATTGCCACAAATCCTGCTTTCGATTGATTTCGATGTAAAGCACTTCCAATTGAGACAACTGTGCGATCACTTCAATCATATTCTCTGCAGTCGACTCATTACAGGAATATATTCTTTTGATTCGATTCCCAAATAAAAGTCCCATTTCTTTGATCGATCCCTATGTGTGTCCACTAATCGAATTGAATCGAAACAAATTGAGTGAATCTTTTCAAACGAATTGAACGCTTCTCTCAAACTCTCCAAATCTGTTCTGAGTCCCTGAAGAATTATATTCTCAATTCGGTTCAGCTTTTGTGCAAAGCATAGAATTATATCCTTTGGATGCATCAAATCCAATGTCATTCTATAGATATATTCATACATTGGAAAATAAGGCCTTGGTATAAATTGATTCTTCTGTACATATCTTCGGGATCCAAACGAATCCAAATCATTTGTTTGAATAGTTTTCCTCTGTTTGAGCGCATAATTAGCGCTTTGTTTGAATAAATTGGAGACTCTTTCCAATCGTATGACTTCTACTTCAGT
>JAQIWA010003276.1:0-10870 GCA_034693305.1 Eueremaeus valkanovi | reverse complement strand
TTCAACTCTAGTCTGAGTCGGCCAACAATCAGACTCATGTGCGCGCTTTTTTATTGACTCAAATTCCGGGCTCTGCTAATTACTAATTAATAATTACTAAATACTAATTGTTACTAATAGTGATTCCTGCGCTCTATCGCACACTTTTCACCATCAGCACAGTGATCACAGTCACCACAATTGATTCTCTCTTTCTCTGTCTGTCTGTCTGTGTCTCGTGCTCTCAGTGCTGATCTCAAACAAATCCGATTCGTGTCTCCACTCTCTGCCACACATTCTCGTGCGCGCTGTGTCTGTGTCTGTCCGTCCGCACACTGTCAGACAGAGCGAGAGAGCGTGCGTTCAAACACACACAGAGAGAGAGAAATACTTGCAATGAGTTCACAATTGATTTGTGCTTTCGATCGTTCGTTCGTTCGTTCGTTCGCTCGCTCTGTCTGTGTGTCGAGTATTGTTTTCAATTAGCAGTGAATTCATTGTTACGACAAAAGGACAAAACTATTGAAACACTTGTTTCTGTACAGGATTAATATTACTGTCACACACAGGTATGTTGTTGCACCACCACTCTACTTTACTGTATTGTTATTGTACTGTAGTGTATGTTCTACTGTAGTACTGGTGTACAGAGAATGCAATTATAGGGTTTGGCAAAAGTTTTTTCTTATAAAAGAAGAAAAAGATTTCTTTCCAAAAGATTAGACAAAGAAGTCGAGTAAAGAAGAGTAGACAAGAGTAGAGTAAAAGTCATTATATTGATGCGAATACTCTACTCTACTCTACTCTACTAACCTACAGTACAGACAGTGCAGTATCCCAGTATGCATATGATTGTACACTATTACTGTATTCTCTCGGATTATTATTATTATTATTATAGAGTATGAACTACAGTACAGTAGCGAGAGAAAGAGCATGTAATATTACATTGTACAGTATGAACTCTAGTCATACGAAGCATTTGAATGTGTATAAGTTTCTGCTGAATGCTATCAATAAGTTTTTTTAATCCGCTTAATCATTCAAATTCACGCTCTTTCAATCTTTCAATCTTGTCTCTACTCTACTCTACTCTACTCATAGTCTCATATACACTATTATTGTAATTCACGAGAGAGCAGGGGAGAGAGAGAGAGCAGGAGAGAGAGAGAGAGCAGGAGAGAGAGAGAGAGCAGGAGAGAATGTTTGTTTGAATTGAAGGAAAGATAAGAAGAAGATTAAAGATTAAAAGATCAAAATATTGATAGCGAGCGTCCAATGGATGAACGCATTAATTACTGTACAGTATACGACTAAATACTGTACAACACTATTATAACACAGCATTAGTGTAGATCAGATCAGATCAGACAAGTTTAGATACTCTGTTCTGTTCTGTTCTGTTCATTGTTGTCCATCTTCTGAAAGGCTAATGTGTGGCACAGGACAAGATGTGACTGATCTGATCTGATCTGATGTGATGGTGAAGAGTTGTGCAATCGTTTTCTTATTGCCATCAGAAGAGAAGAGAAGAGAAGAGAAAGAAATGATTGAAATACTTATTATACTCTACTGTATTCTACACTCTATTCTACTGTAGAGTAAAGGAGTTGAAAGAATCAGAGTCAAATACAGTACACTATTATTATTATTATCATTGCACTCTCCTCTCCTCTCCTCTCCTCTCTGTCGCTCTGTTTATTAATCTTTTCAAACACATCAATACAGGAGAGCGCGAGAATGGGAGAGAGCACTGGCACTAGCAGTGTGAATGTGAATGAGAGAAGAGTTTATTGAATTGAATTGAAATGAAATGATTGAACGAAAAAGTAATTAAAAAGCCTTATATTCTCACATTCATTCTCTCATCTCTCCAAACGAACCAGCACAACTGCTCCTCATTTACTCATCATCTACTCATTCACAGTACTCATCATTCACTCTCCCCTGCTCTCCCCCCGCTCTCTCACTCGCTCGTATGGAAAAGTGTACAGTATTAATATTTGGTGTATTTGCCTATACTGTTGTAGTTCGTCATTCAGTGCCCTGCTCTGCTGGACATCGTGGCCACTGGCCAGGCCTAGTCTTATACAGTATATTATTATTATTATTATTATTGAAACAGATAGAAACGACTGAAACAGTGCTTCACTGCTCATTCATATGCACAACAATACTCTCTCGCTATACTGTACTCGCTATTGTTCTTGACAACCTGTCCGTCCGTCCGTCCGTCTGTCTGTCTGTCTGTATGTCAGGCTGGCCGTTTCTGCCCTCAAGAATATCTTGGTATATTCTTGAGTTAAGTTTTGATTCCACAAAATCAAACACAAACTTATTCTTTAAGTTTAAAATATATTTTATTGAATTCAAAAATGAGTTTAAAATAAGAACAACTGTTCTGAATGAGGGCTTAAGAGAGAGTGAGTCCAGAATACCTATCGATCTCTTAAACTCAGAGTACTTTTATGGCTCCCACTCCCTTTTACGACCCTTTACAAACATCTAATGGTTAAAAGCATACAAGAATATATTCTTGACATTGAATACTTGATTTTCAAGTTCAACGCAATTAAAATAATGTAAAATATAATAAATGAAATACAAAATAATATTAAAGAATATGTTTCAAATCATGACATTCTACCTCTCCTCACAAAATTAAATTGGTACAATTTAATTGAAGAATAATTATATAAAAAAAACAAAATTAAATCAAAATAAATGTAAATTCATATCAAAATTAGTATAAAATCAAATGAATGTAATTTAAAATCAAAATTAATATAAAGTAAAAAAAAATATAAAATTCAAAACATAATTCTCGGTATAAAAGGATAATTGTATGGCATCTGTGGATTGAAGATATTCGGGTTCTGTACTGTAGGGTTGATTTGCTGTGGTTTAGAATGATTTTCCAATTTGTCTCTCATTTCCAATAAAGTCTTGGAAATCATATCCAGTTTCATGTGTTTATCCAGACTTTCAGTTTCGATATTATTCTCCATCTTTCCAATCATTCTGTTTATGTCCCTGTTTAGTGCATTCGTTAAACGCAAAATTGAATCGATTTTTGTGTCGAAACGATCTATGAATTGATTTTTCCTTTTATATCGTATATGTCTTTCAGCCATACTTTTAAATGTTATCAAAATAAATGCAAATTAATATTCAATTAAAATAAGTCAAAAAATAGAATAAATGCAAAAAAAAATAAATCAAAATATAATAAAAGTTTTCGAAATTATTTGTCTAATTTCAAAATGAGCTTGGCTTCAGAATTTTCATGTTTCTGAGCAGTGGTTCTGGGAATAGGTTGGAAAATGTTTTCATTTGCCTCCAATTGACTCAATTCTGCAAATGATATGTTTGGCCTTCTCTTCACTTTTTGTGAACAAATTCTTTTGCGACAATAGAATAGCATCAGAATCATGCATAGAATAAGAATGATTAGGAACAAGAATACATTTCCAAACATATGATAATTAGCTCGGATTTCATGCAAATTATCCAGGTTATTAAAGTCCAAAGCATTTATATTAGATTCCAGTTTTGAAAAATAATCAGTCATTACATTTTCACGCATTTTAGGGTCAAGCATATGATTGATTGCATAACTCCATGCCGGTATAAAATGCAATTCTGTGTGCAAATTAATTGAATTAGATTTGTACGTAATATTTCCAATTTTGAATGATTGGTTACTGGGTAATACGAATACCTCTTCAGGACAGGTTAAGTTTTTATTATTGATCTTAATGTTAAGTCCTGAGCAATAAATATAATTATATTGAAGAGCATTTTTGACCTGCAATATATCGTTGTATAGAATTTGTGCCTTCTCTTGGCACTGACCCTTAACCCAGAATTTACTTTTTCCGTACACATCCTCTGTTTGATCGCATTTGTATTCATTTTCTACTAATACCAAGTTAGTATTTTCCTTTGCATTTCCTTTAATTGGTTTTACGCAACGATTTTTCTCATTATAGAGAACTGTTAAGGGACCCAGGTAGTTAGAATGACATAAGAATTGTTTGTCATTTTCATGCTTAATAGTTATCAAATCGAATGGATCGGCGGTCATAACATGAAGTTCTGGATTAATTATTTTCATAGAATATTTAACTATTATCATGTTTCTTAACTCGTCATGATAACATTTAATTGAGTTCCAGTATTCTGGTGGACATTTGATTGGACACGGGTTAGTGTAATTGAATAATTCTAAGAATTTCGGATTCAATTTACCTTTCTTAAAATCTCTGCTTATTTCCAATAAATCATTTTTTGTATGGTATAGTTTAGTTGTTAATAAGGATATTATTCGCATAGCTTTTGGAGCAGTATTTTTTACAACATTTAAGTCATGTCTTATTTCAATCATTTCATTTGAAAGGTTTCTCAGAATTTTACTGAATTCAAGAATGATTTGCTTTTCTGTTAAATCATTTTTACGTAACTTTTCAAGATTTTTCATCGCAATATTTGATTCCTCCTCTAAGTCATTGATCTTTGTACTCGACTGTATATTCTGTACAATACTGGTAGCGCCTAACCCAATAGCAGTAATAACGCTAACTATAGTAAAGAATGCTATCATTCCGGTGAATATGAATCGTTTTTCCCTGATTAGACCGAATTTGACCGAATCTTCCTTTCCTACTGAAGTACAGAATTCATTGATTGGGTGAATAAAATTACTTTCAAACAGTGATTGACACCAATATCTCATCTCTGCTGTCGCTTCAGAATCAATCAGCAATTCATCAAATAAATAGCAAGGACTTTTATAGTCTATTACTGTAGTTACAGTATCCAGGCCTTCGATTACTGGATTTTCGATTCTGTGCCAAATTATTGGCTAAACGTTAGCCAAACACTGAATGGATGCGATCAGTGCAAACATGCATAGAATAGTTGAAAAATATAAATTCAGTCTATTTGGCGGGAATCTAGTTCTCTGTGAGCGCCTGAGATAAGGAGGGTCAGTTTGAACATTGGGATGGCCAGGGGTGCTGACTCCCTGTGCGGTTTCATCGCTTTCGGTGCTCATCTGCACCGGAAGGTGAGGGATAGGGACAGGCATTTGAGGTGTAATTATATCATCAAATGATTCTGTTTCCGAATCAGAGCTATAATCAGAAGACAAACAATTTGTATACATATCTGAGTCTTTGTCCGAATCCAAATCCGAATCGATAGTTGCGTCCAATGAATGCTTTTTGCCAGTTGTTTGACACTTACTGTCTATCACTTTAGAATAGGTTTTATTTTTCGATGTTTTTAGTTTGAGAGCAGATTTTGGAATAAATGGTTTTCTATTTGAGTTAAATATTTTGAGCAACTCTTCTCTGTCATAAAATCTTTTGAGTCTCGAAATGTGCACAACATTAGACTTAAGTGCAGTGCCTTTAAAGTCTAACTGATATAAAAGAGGGCTAAGTTGACGCACAATAGTAAATGGGCCAGTCCAGCGCTTTAACAGCTTATTATAGCGTCCTGGACTTATAGCAGGGTTATAAAATAACACTTTATCTCCTGCTTTGAACTGAATATTACTGCGCTTCAAGTCGTATCTGCTTTTATCCTTCACATGTGCTTTCATTAGTTCATTGTAAACATTTTCCTTCACGTCTTGCAGATAGTTTGCTAAACCTAAAGCATATTCAGATGTTGTCCCTCTAATTGTGCTTAACTTCAATTCCACATCTGGTGGTAATTGTGCTTTACGGCCGAAGACTACTTCTATTGGACTATAACCAGTAGTTGCCTGTATTGTGCAGTTGTATGCATACACAACGCTTTTTACATACTTTGACCAATTGGTCTGCTTTTGGTTTGCATACATTGATAAGCAATGTGCAAGTGTGCCGTTGTATCGCTCTGTTATGCTATTAGTACTAGGTCTGTATCCAGACGTTTTTAATTGTTTAATACCCATTAAGATGTTTAAATGAGACACTATTTTGCCTATAAATGATTGACTGCAATCTGATAGTAATTTATTGGGAATACAGGCATAGGTAAGGATTAGGTCTTCAAATATGAATTTCGCAACGGCTTTGGCATTGGTTTTGGCTACAGGTCTACAAATAGCTAGTTTACTGAAATTATCAGTCAATACAATTATGTATTCATATCCGCTGCTCCTTATAAATGGACCTAAATGGTCAATAGAACACAGTTCAAATACTGATCCGGTAACTATAGGTTGCATTAGGCCAGGTATTTTAGTTTTTGGGCTTTTTCTGAACTGGCACAATTTACAGCTTTTTATATATATTTCTATATATTTATTCATTTGCGGCCAAAAGAATCTCTCATTCAGTTTAGCTATTGTGCGCTTTATTCCAAAGTGTGCACTTGTACTGTAGTCGTGATACTGCTCTAGTATTAGTGAATAACTGCCTTTAGGCGCACAGACAACAAAGTTCTCGACATTATTCTTACAGTCAATATATTTACATAAAATATTATTTTTAAGCGAATAGTTTTCAAACACATATTTAGTGAATAAATCTGAATCTTTTGATTTACGGCGCAATACATCAATAATTTCATTCAATTCAGTGTCTGTTAATTGCATTCTTTGTAAAGTATTAGATAATTCGAAAGTATTTTCGTTTATTGAGTTGCAAACAATGAATGCATTTATTGCCTTAAATTTATTTTCGTATTCATTCAATTCATTTATAGTAATATTTTTATTGTCGACTAATTTGTGATCAGAAGGGTAACGGCTTAAGAAGTCTGCTAGGCTGTTTTTGACACCCGATTTGAGTTTAATTTCAAAATCAAATTCTTCCATATATAAGGCATATCTGGCTATTCTTCCGAATAAACTCTTTTTATTCCGAATGAAACTGACGGCTCGATTATCAGTCACTAAAATAAAATGGTGGCCTATCAAGAGGTCATCAAAATAATTCATTGACTCTATTGCGGCCATAATTTCTAAGTCATAAATAGCATATTTTCTTTCAGTTTCATTCAGAATACGACTGAAATAACCAACGGGTAGCCAAGCATTACTGTGCTTCTGTGTGAGCGCTCCACCCAGTCCTACCAGTGACGCATCAACTGATAGCTGTGTCTCAAGTGCAGGGTCAAAATAGACTAAAAATGGCTTATTTTTATAAATGTATTTAATTTTCTCGAATGAACCCTGTTGCTCCGGGCCCCAAATGAAAGTCTGTGTCTTTTTAGTCAGACGAGTTATAGGCTCAATTTTTATTGAAAACCCTTTAATACATTTTCTTGTATAGGATGTAAGACCGACGAGTGATCGCACCTCAGATACAGTCGTAGGTATTTTGAGCTTATCTATAGCCTCGAGTAGACTGGGAGCGGGTTGTATTGTATTCTCTGAGACCAAATAGCCTAGGAATACCACCTTGTCCATTGCAAAACTGCACTTTTTAGTCTTTAGAGTAAAACCGAATTCATTTAATTTGTCGAGAATTTTAGTCAATCTATTCATATGTATGTCAAAAGTCTCTCCAGGTATGAGAATGTCATCAATGAATGAAGCTAGGTCTATATACTTCATACCGATAGTAGCCAGGTCAAGTGCCCTTTGAAAGGCAGCGCTTGATACCTTGGTACCATAAGGGACATATTTATATTCATAAAATCTACCGCTAGGGCTAACAAATGCAGTGTATTTTATGCTGTCTTCATGCAGGGGTATTTGGTGAAAGCTATCATTCATATCCAGTTTAGTTATATATTTGGCCTTTCTCACAGTTCTGAGACACATTTGAATATCAGGCACTGGATAGGAATCGGATTCAATAACTTTGTTTAAATCCCTGTAATCTACACATAGCCTAGGCCTGCCGTCTTTCCTGCGCACTAATACGGTACGTGCGCTCCAGCTACTTTTTGAGTCTCTGATTATGCCTTTGTTTTTGAGTTTAACTATTTCGGAGTCAATTATATCCATATTCTCAAACGAAGTGCGGGCAGGACTATGGCGGACGGGATTACAGTTTGGGTTGACATTAAGTTTATACTCATAACCCTTTATTTTTCCTACTTTTGAGTCATCAAAAGTTAAAAGATCAGGGTATTTAAGCAATAGTTGTCTTAATTCCGTTTTCTGATCACTAGTTAAATGTGAACCACATTCTACAAAACCCCCGTTAAGCTTAATATATTGTCTGTCGAATTCTTTCTCTGTTTTGTTTCTGTAGTTTTCTGAAAGTTTTATAGTATTTATTCTCAAACTATTTATTTCGCTAACTTTGGGCTCAAATTCTTCACTTAAATCGATTTCAGAAATCTGTTTACTTTCAATGGGCTCATAAACACCCACTACCTCTCCTTTGCTCAAATTCTTTATTTTGTCAGTAGTATTTATGGCACAGATAGTTATACTGTCAGTTGAACTATTAGTCACAGTATTTTGCAGAGCAATTCCATTTCGCATATAATAGTATTCGTCACTAAAAGCTAAAATATGTTGTGAGTCTACAGCTTTTGAATCGTTAAGTTTCAGTTTTATCACTGAAACAGCTTTCGGCTCAAGAATATAATCATTATTGCAATGCAAAAAGCCTTTCCATTCTTTAGGCACATATTGTATTTCAATGGTTTTATTGCTCTGACTATTTTCCGCATACTTTTCAATAGTCTCTATACTTTCTTTCTCTACAGTTTGCGATACATTATTTTTCGCACAAATTTCTGCTTTGCCGCCAATGACTGCACCGGCACCAATGGCTGCATCGGCAGCATTGACTGCATCGGCACGACTGCCTGCTCCGGCACCACTGCCTGCACCAGCACAACTGCCTGCACCGGCACCACTGCCTGCACCGGCACCATTGCTTGCACCGGCTACACTGCCTGCGGCACCACTGGCTGCACCGGCACCACTGCCTGCACCGGCACCACTGGCTGCACCGGCACCACTGCCTGCACCGGCACCACCGCTCTTAATGCGAACAAAGGATATATTCTTTGAACTGAATTCATTACTCTGTACTGTACTTAACACCGAATTTATTTTCTTATCATTTATTGTCACTGTTTTTCGCGCGCAGTCTATCTTAATATTGAATTTAATAAGAGAATCGATTCCTAGCAGTAAATCTGCGGGTAATTTCTCAACTATTATGACAGGCATAGCAATTGTGTGCACGAATTCATTTTCAATATTCATTTTTACATTTATTTGACCAAAGGTTTCAATAATAGTCTTATCGACAGTTTGTAAAACAGGGCCATCGTATGAATTGATAGGCAAATTCAGTTGTTCAGCAACTGATCTACGCATCAATGTCAGTTCGGCTCCTGAATCTATGAGCGCTTTAAAGATCAAACCATTTATTTTGACGTCAATTAAAATCAAATTTTCATTTGAGTAATCGTTTGATACATTATTTGCGCCAATTCTCTGTTCATTATTCGGAGCATTATTTGTCTCATTCCGTCTGCTATTTGCATTGACAGACTCTGTGCCTGCCTGTGCTGGCACTGTTCCAGGTGCATTGCCTCTTTGGCCAACTCTGCACTGGGACCTAATGTGACCAAATCGCCCGCAATTGAAGCATTGAATGGCATTTCTCTGGCGATTATTATTATTTTGATTCGTATTTCTATTCATGAATTGTCTATTTTGTCTGAAATTACTATTTGACCCGTTATTCTGGTAATTCTGATTCCGATTGAATTTTGAATTAAAGTTATTATTATTTTGGCCATACATTGAGCGCTTATAGTTTTCATTTTGTTTGGAATTCTGATTTTTCTGATTATTTTTACTTAAATTCAAATTATTAACAGATTCTGTTAATTTCAATACTGCTGTCAGTATTGGATCGGAATTTCCCTCTTCCCCTTTATTTTCAGAATTCCCTTCTTTCTGAACATTGCTTACTCTCTTAGGTTTGGTTCCAGAGCTTTCTCCAGTAGTTTTCTTTAGTCTTTCGTTTCCTAATTCTACATTCTTTGCATATCTAATCAATTCTCTGGTATCACCAGGGTTAAAACACTGAATTTGAGCTGCAATCTCTGGATCCATACCGTCCAGGCAATAATTAATTATCTGTTCATCAGACATGTGCTCATCCAAATCATGACATAGAGTTTGAATTGCAGTGATATAGACAATCATACTTTCAGATTCTGCTTTCTTTCTGTTTCTCAGTTCTCTGGTCAAGTGGCTCTTATAATCACCTCGCATGAAATGATTTAAAAATCTGGTTCTCAATTCAGCCCAAGTAGCTGGCTTAATAATAGAGCTGTGAGTAACATCTTCTGCGTCAGTTTCTAGGGCACAGTCAACATTTATATAATGAAATTCCTCCCCGGCATCGGTTAAATAATTGGGAAATTTATCCATTTTTGCCGATTCGTCCCATTTTAGAGCTTTCCCTACTCTCTCAAATATTCTCATAAACTTTATAGGACATTCCCCTTTTGCCCCGGAAAATATAGGAATTTGGTGCTGTCGGGAACTGACCAGTCTGTCTGCTATAGCATTACTCATAATGGCTACACTGGTCTCGTTGACAGTATCCGAATGACTGCTCTCGTTGTCACTCATTTTTAATTTTTCAATCAATCAATTCATACATTTATCCAAAAATTTCATTCAAATAGAATATAAAATCAGAACAGATTTTTCCTACCGTTAGAGTTGATATACCGAACCATTACCGTACTCTAACCAACCAAATAACGACTCCAAAACGGATGCTCTCTCTGTCGTTAGTTTGAAATAAACGCCAATTTCTTCTTATCAGTCGTCCAACTGTTCAGTCGAAGAATAGGTATCGAAATATACCCCGAACTCTGACACCATTTGTCAGGCTGGCCGTTTCTGCCCTCAAGAATATCTTGGTATATTCTTGAGTTAAGTTTTGATTCCACAAAATCAAAC
>JAQIWA010003275.1:0-10871 GCA_034693305.1 Eueremaeus valkanovi | reverse complement strand
TAGGTTTTGAGCCAAAAGTCCGCCATTTTACCCCTCCCTATACCCCCCTGACTCGGCCGACCTTGCACATCCCTATTATTATCGGTCTTCAGATTCAAGTTCTGAATGAGTTATTAATACATTTATTTCAAAAGAAAGCTATTATTCAGTACTTTAATAGTTATTAAATAACATCTTATAAAAAATCATTTGTGAAATAAAACTATTAAGGAATGGCTTCATATTAATCATAAGCATAAATCGCAATCAAATATTACTCTTAAAACATAAGTTTACGTTTGAATGTTCAAACTTTCAATGATTTTGATATTAATTTTTGTATTAGATTCTGTAGAGTAGAGTCAGAATTAGAAGCAAATGCCTCTAAAGCAGCAAACAATACAAATGCCTCAGAGATAGGCAAGGGGTCTGACGACAGGGGGGGTCAGCCACAAATTTTGGACAGGGGTACATGTGCGGTTAAAAATTGCCGTATAAAAAGTGCCTAAAATGCAAGATCAAGTTCAAACACGTATAAAATTGCACCTGTTAACATTTTCCACCTGTTTTATCATAGAATGGGTCAATTTTTTTTGGAAAATCTCTATTGTATTCAATTTTTCGCCTCCGAATCAAGGAGGGTCCGCTAATTATCGAAAAACAGAGGGGGTCAGCCTCAGCCAAAATCCTAGGGGGTGTACCCCCTGTACCCTCCATTGGCTATCTCTGAAATCCCTGATATGAAAAGATTAATTATAATCAGGTCTCAACTCTTCATACTTTTATTTATTAAAGTATAATCTAATTTCAGTGCAATCTATCACTTGATTTAGTATAAGAAAACGCAATCAATATATTTGAATATATTTACACTTTATTTAATTATTATTCATTTATTCTCTATTCGTATAATACTGTATGAATCGTATTAATATTAATACTCCGTCGGGTGATCGCAGTGTCAATTTGATAATGAAAAGCGGAATCCGCTAATCCTGATCGGTGAAGATTACTACGTAGGGTAGAATAAAGTAGTTTATAGAGTATTTCTGAATTTTGAACGATTTTTCACTTGAAATCATTTGAAGTTCAGTGAAAATTTTGAGTTCTGTTCTCTGAGTCCATAAGCAACTTTTATTCTGTGTCATCTATTTTGAGTTCATGTTGAACACTACGAATGTTCGGGTAATATCAACTGTACAGTATTTCATATAATTGAAAAAGATCAAAATTCTTAATATGACCATGAAGAAGTATATTTTGAAACAGTTTAGTATTACATTGGGTATCGATAAGTTAGTGGATTTAAAAAGTTGTATTTTAGGTATAAAATGATATGAGGGTTAATTAGTGGGAATAAGTGAGACATATCACCCAATTGTAGTGACAAACAAATACTGTAAGTCACTCACCGAAGCAAATAAACATTAGTGCTGCTAATCACACGAAAATTGTTTGGCCGACAGTTTAAATGCAAACAATTGTAATAATTATTGTATGAGTTATATATAGAATTGGACTAAAGATAATATTTGAATTCATCTCTTCAAGAGTTAAAACTTATACTTCAATACTCGTGCGGTTAATATTAGGTTAAATGTTAGCTAAGCTGTAATTTGTAAGCTGCTGTCCCATACCTGTCCCACAGTTATGGCACAACTATCCCACACTAGGATAATGTTAGTCATAATATAAGTTATAATAAATTCCAATAAAGAGTCTTAAGTCAGACATAATGAAAGGAAGTGCTCAGAGCCTGCCGTAGATAAGGATTGAGCGCATTATAAGTTAAGAAACTTTTCATAATTAATGATCATTTTTCTCATTTAATCAATTATTTATCTTTGTCTTTTTTCGAAAAGATTAGCTCTGGGACAAAATAAAATAGTATTCCGAGATCAACAACACTTGAATTAAACTATGTCCGGTGCTTTCATTGATGAACAATACAAAGTGCAGACCCACTTTTCAACCCAGTACTCAGTAGTGTATCCAATGTACAATGTATTATACTGTATATTAATATATTATTCATTTTTAAATTATTTTAATTACAAAACATTTTAGTATTTTTTATTCAAATAAGTCGTTGGACTAATAAATCGACAAAAAATAAGAAATAAATATTGTTCTGAAAGGGTTTGAATTGAAATATTTGATCAGAAATACACAATATCTGATCAGATAAGATGTTTGACTTATATACTGAACAGTTAAACATTGAGACGATATTTCATAAATAATAAGAACAAATAATTGGAGTTTGAATTTTGGATCAAAACTTTTTTATTTTAGTTAACGTATAAATTATTTGCTAAAATAGCGACCGATTCTTATGTACAGAAAATTTAGATTAGATTCTCATTCGATAAATAAACTTATTATTAAAATCTATTTATTTCTTATATTTATATAATTTAAGGGAAAATATAAGAATCGAATCTGTATTCAAACAAATAGGAAAATCGATTCCTATCTGTGAATCGTTGGTCGAATTGTTTACTATTTTTGAAGAATAAATTTGAATTTTGCCAACAAATACAAAACAAAGTAAATAATCACGAATTTCGCATCGATTGGAGACCTTATTTCATAAATCCAGTTCTCGTCGAGTGGTCTCGAGTTTAGAAAACTTTATTTACTGTTATATATATTTATGTAATAATTCTCATCGAATTTTCTGACTCAGGAGAGGAATGAATTCATAAGATGTTATAAAATCATTAAATAATATAAACTTATAGCGAATGAGCGAATAAAAAAGGAAAGAGGGATCTGATGGGCCGATAGGTCTGCTGGGAGTTGGAGTCGAACAAAGCACTAAAGCACTACTAAAGCACTTATTGGCGTAACATCATTACGAAACACAGCATTGGTTTACACGAAGTTTCATTGCCCCGAAGCAACTTTAATGGATGAAAAGTTTTAGCATTACTTTTCTCAGGGCATCAGTTCGAGGGCTCGAGGGATACACTCATATCGATAGAGGCTTTGACTTACGTTCGTTCAATGCATACTGTTTTCTGCATTATATAATACCTGAGTCGCTATACCTCTGCCATACCTGTATTGCATGGATCGGTGTTAAGTGCACTAAACCAGAGCGTCGTCACCAAAATGCGGATGTAAGTGAACTTATGCTACTATTCCTCTATCACTCTATTCTACACTATTCTACTCCATTCCACAATCTATTTAATTGGTTTTACTTTGTTTTACAAAACTCTAATACTATTCTCCAATCGATTTTAATTATCACTTATTTTACTCTATATTTATTGATTCATAAAAGTATTGAATAAACTATTCTTTAAAAATATATTTAATTTTTGAAAGTTTTCTGACTATTCGCTAATATATTGCAATACTCTGTCGTTTACTCATGTGTTTTATTACCGATTCTCAGATAGTTTTTCTCTTCAATTATTTTAATAATAATAAAATAAGTTATATATATCTCTACTGTAATTGAATAGAGAAATACCGCCAGTAGTGGTATGTGTGCTCACAAGTCACTAAAAATGTAAGTGTCAGAGCGTCGGCAATGCTATAATGGATGAAGTATTCAATGTCTACAATGTCTATAATACTGTATGAGTGCATAGATTGCATAGACTGACTGTATATCGCAATTGAAAGCCTATGCGAATGCCTTCACTCGAATGCAACGCAAAGCCTAATTCCGATCTACAGGTGTTCCACCATTTTTGACAGTCGCGTCCGGTTCTGACCCAAACCTTTGTTGTGGCCCCGTCTCTCAGGTTAGGGTCAGACGTATACGACTGTGCAATAAGTTATGTTTGCTGTCTATGAAATGTTTGCCAATATTTTAGACTTATTTATTGCAAAGTTTAGCAGTTCTTAAAGTTTCAGTACTTTACAGAACATACTCTTCTTGTGCTCATTATTATGAAACTATCGGCTAATCTATAATAATAATAATCTATTGGAAAGAAGTTTTGAGAGAATCCAAAAATAACAAACATTTGCGTAAATATATATATAAATATAGTTTTGCTTTTATTCGCATAAATACAAATCACGAAAATTTTTGAATGAAATAAATGTTGTTTTTGAATAACAGAATTCAATTGTGTATTAGAAATAAATTTACATAATTTAAATGTTAAACTAGTTTAGGGCTCATTTCTTATTCACAAACTGCTTATTACTACAGTATATGAAGGCTTTCTATACATCTATTCAGAGAATCAGTTTTCAGTAACACATTCTCAGATTTATGAGACTATAAAGACTATAATTCTTATAATTCTAATTAATTTCGTATTAAAACTGAAATATTATATTTTAATTACGAGTCAAACATTTAAATCTTCAAACTTCACACGAGAATTGAATATTTAGAAGTGTTTCGTAAATTATTTAATTATATTTCAATTAAATTCTGTTATGAAATCCTATAAAAGTTTTGCTTTGAATTTATTGGAAGAGCTTTTAGTAAAATTGAATTTCAGTCTTGAATTTAATTTTATAATTAATTAAAGTCAGACTCAGAATGTGTTATCAGATTTTAGGGAAAAAAACAATAAAATTATATTTATTTGACTGAGAATTGAAGGCCTTTTCATTGGAATATCAATTATTATAATACAGACATAAGACTAATGAAAGGCAATTCTGTTCGTTCTTTCAATGTTTAGATAGCTTTTAAAATCGATTAATTGCTATAATTTTAAATTAAAATTATTATTCAAATGGATTAATGATTTGATTTGAAAAATATAATTATTTTTAAGAATAGCTACGAAACCAATTGAAGATAATTCTTAATATTTTATATTTGCTTCTAATGTGAGAAACAGTTTGCTATCATTAAAGAGTAAGAGTTTTTAAGTTTTTAAATTAGTTGTTAGTTGTGCTCCACTTTTGTTTAATTTGAATCTTCCAAACCCTACCTTTAAGACTAACATCACAGATAATTATGGCTCCGAAATAGCATCCATTAAATCATTTCAACAAATTATTGTTGAGAATGCTTTTTATGTCATTTATCTCAGAGGAGATGTATTTATTTCTATGATATTTCAAATATTATATAATATTCAAAATGTAAAACAAAACAAAATAATAGCTTAAACTAGTTTTCATCACTCCTTCAAATTTTTAATTTTGCTCTAATTCTGTTCATCCAATTGTTAGCAAAAATATAATTCAATTATTTTCCTCTTTTTTAATCAATTAATTTCTTTTTCATTGTATTAATTCAATTCATTCAGAATTTATCGCTAAATCTTATTAAAAGATTTAACAAAATTATTCATTTGTTATGTGTTTTCCTATATTTTAGATTTTTATATAACAATTCAATATATAATGCGAAACATTGTTATAAACTGAATAACACTGTTATAAAACGGAATTCTATTCATTCATTCAATTATTCTCACAATTATTCGCCAAAACAAAAAATTTCTATTAAGTTCTCTTCACTATATCTGATGCCATAAAAAATAATATGTGATACAAATTAGTTTATTATTTTATTTGGACTTTATTTTCAGTTTTGTTCAGCAGAATTGAGTCTTGATTTGCAATTCTGGTGTTGGGCTAACTTCAATCAGAGTTCATATGCAGAATAAGGTATGAAAAGATGATAAACAAAAATTAGTTCAGTTATCAAATGTAATGATTAGATAGCGTTGTCATACATACGTGAATTCGTATCAATTTAATTAAATTCACACAATTCTGGCATAAGTTTTCTGTTAGTCATTAGCCTTTTGACAAATAATATATTTGTCAAACACTTCAAACAGAATTTTGCTAAACATTACAAAATTGTCCAATCATTGCATCGGAGATAAAAATATTAGAATTGTATTCAGAAAAACAAAAATTAGGAGTCAATCAAAATGATTGCATTCATATATTCTTTTTGCCTGATCTCAGATAATATTAATAATATTAGAGTGAAAACTAAATATTCTAATTCTGATAATCAATTCTTAATGTCTGTGCCATTGATTGTATTCCAGATTAATTAAATTTAATGACAGAACTAAAGCTCAAATTTGATTAAAATCTTTTTAAAACTAAAACTTTTGAACTGAAGTCCATCTATTCGTGTATTGATTTTAGTTTTAATTCTGATTTTATTTTATTTTTTTTAATTTCTTATATGAATTGTCAAACGTTTGCAGAAGTTATAACTTAATTCAAGGAAACTAACGAAATAAGTATTAATACAATTATCATATCTTTCAGATCAGATCGATTTGATTATAAAAATCATTTTATTAATTAATTCCTATTAAACACTATTTTGTAATTATTTTTAACATTTTTATTCCTTCCGTTAAATTAAGTTTAATTCAGTTCACATTTTCTTCAACTCTAGCTCTTTAGCTAACTTTTGACAAATTTATACAAATATTGATTTAATTATAATGAACTGAATTTAGTCAATCCAAGTGTGAGCACACAATACGAGTTTCGCTCAATTAAGTTAATTTTGAGAACTCATTCGGATGTTAGTCAAGAGTGAGTTCAATATTATATTCACTTCAATTGAGTCGTTTGTATTTGAATTATTAAATAGAAAATATTTGACACACTTTTCACTCATTTGTTATGTCTCTTGAATTTAAAGCAATCAAAGAATTAGTTCTCAAAACTACTATTCATTAGTTTAATATTTAACAATTGATTTGATGTCAATTAATGTTTAATACAGTATATGTCATAAACTCTAACATTTCTAATACACGATTCTATGACAGATATCACTCTAAAGAATTGGAAATAAATAGAAATCAAATTAAATTCATTTCATTTATTTTTCTAATTTATAAAATATCTAAAAAAAATTCAGTCAATGATTAAAAAGTCTGGAAATGTTTGGAATTTTTGATACAAAACAGTTTGTATTAATAAGTGATTCGACAATTTATAAATGTGTTTCATTCAGATGTTTATAACAATAATAATTAACTTTATTATAAAACTTCTGCTTTGGATATAATTTTTCAAACTTTCGTTTCAATAAATGAAAAGAATTTCTAAAACATTAAAATATTATTTCATTATTTCATTATTTGATTATTTGATTACATATTATATCAATAGTTATACAAACGACAGATCATTGAGTGACAGAAGCGAATCGAGTGAAATGAGTTTGTCTTCTAATAAGATATCTTCTTCTTCGAGCTCTGCCTCGTCTTCGGTCAACTTTCCGGCCAATTGTCGCAAATCAAGTCCATCATTAGTGAGCACCGGCAACAAAAAGGGTGTCATATCTATGCATAAGTTTATTAATAGCAAAGGAATGACTGCACAAACGGATAACTCATACTTCTCTCCATTTGCATCACTCAATGGAAATGGATTTTTGAATAACTCATCCCTGGACTACGACTATAAGCCACCACAATTCGTCAAAAGAGATCTGAAGACAATCAGACGACGCGTTTCTGCCATTTGTAAGATCCAGGAAGAGCTCAAAGAAATGAAAGCACGAGAAGACGAGTTGAGGTTTGAATTATTTTATTCGTTTACACATTTTTTTCTGGTATTTAATTATATTTTTACACATAATTTGTATCTATTTATAAGTTTTCACATAATTTCAGCATTACTTAACTTTCTTTCCTTTTATAATATAATTATATGTTTTTTCGGTTAATTTTTTTTAACACAATTTCAGTTATATTTGTGAATCTTTTTCGTTGACTTCATTAGCATATTCTTATTCATTGTTGTGTTTGGCAGACAATCAGATAATATCTCCTAAAATACTAATGTAATTAAATTTAATCGATCTTAGAATTAGTTAATTGGGGTTAAGATAAACATAATATGAGTTAAAGCATAACAGAATAAAAATTATTTATAGATATATTTGAATTCTTAATTGCAATCCATGTGTGAGAAGAGAGCAGACAATCTCAAGAGAACGGAATCATTCTTCGAAACAGATCTGAATCTTATTATGAATTCTAATTGAATTTATACCAACTCTTCTCATTCGGTGCTAAATATTACGATTACTTTGTCTCACATAATAAGATTGATTTCATTTTTGAAAATCGTGAACACATTATACGATTAAGACCTGTATTACTAACTTATCGATCAGTGTTAGTGGCGTTTCAATCGAGCCATTCATTCAGAAATAATTCGATCACTTCTTTGCATTCAATTCTTATCCTATATTTAATACACGAAGTCTTTTAAGTATTCTTAACATACAGTATATTAAGTAAAAGTTTTTCTTTCTCTTTAAGGAAAGCTTTTAAAAGATTAAAACATATTTTTAGATAAATATATGAATAAAAGCTAATTTGGATTATATTTATATATTATTCAATTCACTAAACAGAACAGTGAACTAAATATATGTTTTGATCCATAAGACAACATATGGCACACGAGAGCAAAAAATAAAATTAAAATACTATTAAATTATGCCATATATTAATCACTATTATTCCTTATGTCCGGATAATTCTGTTTTTCATTTTCTAAATAACCAATTAATTCAGATTAAAATATAAAAAGTTCAACTAATTCTTGTAATTTAATTGTATGATAATTCATAGTTTTTAATGTGTACTAGTATAATTTTTATTCTTATTAAACATATTTGATTTTTTACACTTTCATGAATTTTTTGACTGAGTATTATTCAACAACAAAAAAATTAATATAATATATATTTTTAGAAATATTAATAGAAAATCTATATTATATAAAGATTTTCAAATCAAGCCATTAATTGATTCACGCAATCGTTATAATAGATTTTAACAGCAATTTAGACCAATTCGTTGCGTTTGTCATTCAAAAGAATATTTTGATGGAGTGATCAAAAGAACTGCTTTTTATTCAATCTTTTAAAATATTTTTTACGGATTTTCTTTGAATTGACTTTTCATAGATATATTGAGAATATTATGTATTTTAAACATTTGTTTTATTTTTTAAACGAATGAAATTTTACAAAACGTTTTGATCTCATTTGGTTGACAATTATTTGAATGAATCGAATAACCAGTCGTGAGCTTCAGTGACTTATTGTATAGGAAAGGCATAACTTGTTTTCAGTAGTTTTGCGCCAAAATTTAAATCCTATTGTTTTGACTTATTCTGTGTTATATTATTATTTAAAATATATATCTAACTTTATTATTTATTATTAGTAAAATGAGTTCAATAATCAGTGTCAATAATATTCCAAATATTCATAATATTAAAAATCGTGAAAAATTAGAAGAGATTTTAAATAATAATAAAATTAATATTAAAAATAATAACACAATTAAAAAGAGAAAAAATATGATAGGATGGGAGTCAAATCAAAGGAAAATAAAAAGAAATTCTGTAAGTCTACTTAAATATGATCTTGATTATACATGTAAAATTAATCATGGTAAAATTGCATTTATCAGGGATTAGAATATGAAAATAAACAAAAACAAGTAATAAAGAAAAAAGTATTTAAAACAATAGAAAATTGCTGCAAATCGAAATGTTTTGAAAAAATTCAAACAATTAAACAGCAAGAACAATTTGAAGAGTAAGTTCACTATTTTTATATCAAAAATCAAAGTATAAATCAAGACAAGCATGATGCAAAAATCAAAACTTTAAAAACGAAATTTTTAATAGTTTTATTAGTAAGGTTTTAAAAGAACAAAATTGAAAATAAAAGTTATTAAACTAAGTAAATAACTCATAAACTGCATTTACGGCACTGGAATTAAGGATTTTGTTTGTGCCTAGTAGAAAGATATCAAAAAATGAATAGAAGTTACAATCAGAACCAGGTTTTTATTTATAAAGGTTTTCGAGATATTCAATGTCGAAATATCGATTTGCATAGAAATCAGTGCCAAAAGTTAGATGTTCAAGATTAAATTTAACCCCCGCCACAGAATCGAATCCAGCTGAAATTTTAATTTTAATATCAGCTTAATATGGAGATAATTTTATGCCAGATACCAAGTTCATTTCAAGAGATTTTCCGAAATATTCATAACTCGTAAAGTCTCGTAAAGTCAACTTGTATCTGGCTTAAAATTATCTCCATATTAAGCTGCTATTACCAATAAAATTTCAGCTGGATTCGATTTTGGGGCTGGGGTTACATTTAAGCTTGAACATCTAACTTTTGGCACTGATTTCTATGCAACTCGAAAATTCGTCATTGAATATCTCGAAAACCTTTATAGATAGGGACCTGGTTCCAATTGCAACTTCTATTCATTTTTTGAGATCTTTCTACTAGGCACAATCAAAATTCTTAATTCCAAGTTAAAGAATCGTAAAAATATAGCTAATTTTATCCAAGATCAATTCATATTTTATCCAGCAATTAAATTTAAACGAAATAAACTAACATGCTATTTTATCAATAAAGTTTTTGGAATCAATATGATTACGAAAAGCAAAACATAAAATTGTCTCAATTAATGGATCAATGCAATTCAAAAACCAATAAAATGTTCTGGCGCTATTTTTTCGGTGAAAAAGACAAAAGAATCAGAATTTGTAAAGAATTTTTATTAAAAATTCTAATGATTGATAAATCACGAATTAAAACTGTACAGAATAAATTGTTATGTAATTCAACTTTCATAGATTTAAGGGGTAAAAATTCTGCATGTACATTTAAAATAGAAAAATCTAATTTTAATAATTTTATAAATCAATTTCAAACCACTATTTCTCACTATACAAAAAGTAACAAGTTATATTTCGAAAATTCTGAATTAAATTATAAAATTCTATATGAAGAATATATAAAATATGCCCAGAATAATAGTATAAGAATCGATATAAAATATGAGACTTTTTTAAATTATTTCAAATATAACTGTAACATAAAATTTAAGCAAAATAGAACAGATGAGTGCAATAAATGTTATGAA
>JAQIWA010003274.1:0-10875 GCA_034693305.1 Eueremaeus valkanovi | reverse complement strand
CCCCTATACCCCCCCTAGGGTTTGAGCCGAAAAATCCGCCATTTTACCTCCCCCTATACCCCCCCTAGGTTTGCCGACCTTGGCCATCCCTAGTCTTATCTATAATACAGTTTATACAGTAGTAGAAACTAATTATATTCATAGGATTTTTATCCAATCATATCAACATTTTTGCTCTAATTTTCTACTTTTATGATGAATATGATCTGAAAAATAAGAAAATAAAATAAAATAATTATACATTATATTGCATTCAGTTGTATTGCAAATATAATTTTGTTAAAAAAAAGGCAAAAACTTTATATTAAAGTCTAGAATCAACGCAATGCTAATCACAGGTAAATATTTATTGCAAATGTTTAACCAAATTATAACCAATTTATTGCTATTAATAAAGAAATTATAGTAATCTGTATAACATTATGGGCATCATATGCGCCCCGAATAAGTGGCCAGGATGATTATGAATACCACTGTTCAGTCATAGATAACCAGACCATATGTGACGCTCAATACCAGTATTTTGATATTAAAAGAGAATTCGAGAGATTAAGCGAAATGCTGGATGAAAATGAAAAAGTGATGAGGGTCCTTGAGATATACAACTCTTCGATCGACATAATACCAGAAAATGCTTTCTCAGACATAGCCTTCAATTCGATAAAGATATTCGGAGCGCAAGACTTGTCTCTAATCAGTACGAATGCATTCAGCGATAAAATGAGCGCTCATTTGGTTAATCAGCTAATGATCGCCAGTCCGTCAAATCTGATCAGTTCTCCACCAGATTATGATCTCTACAAAGCATTGCAGTCGTTGTCGAACATCGCTTACATTCAAATCACTTTAAGAGACATTCATTTTCATGAGATTCCGGAAAACGCTTTCAAAGAAACTCAGAATAATTTAAAATATTTAGTATTCGACTCATCAGCCAATGGATACGGAATATCCAGATTAGGCGCCAATAGTTTTGTGGGTCTCAACAATTTGGTTGCGCTGTCATTGCGGCGGATATTCATTCAAGAGATCGCTTCCAATGCTTTTAATTTCAATACTGAATCCGAAGAGAGGCTAACAATCAATTTGGAGGACTGTTTGATATTCGATGATAACCTCGGAAATGACACATTTTCTGGCGCTAAACGACCTCTGACTGTAAATTTAGGTTAAACTTATTGAATAGAGTTATGAATATTGAAGAAAAACGTTTAAAATATTTATATTTATTATAGCATTAAATTCTGTTCAATACTTAAGAGAAGAGATTTTCGGATTTCTCAAAGAAAATAATCAAAATGTACTCAAAGTTTATGGAAATCCAATGAATTGCGATGATATCAATCCGTTCTTATGGATACTAATAAACAAGGTGGTCTATCAGAAGCAAATATGGGGCGCCGCATGTGCTAATGGCACATCCCTATGGGATCTGGTTGTGGATGTTCCTGACCCAACTACCTCTCCAACTACTTCTAATACAGCATCAGTGACTGTGACAAATGTGACTCTGAGTGTAACATTCACGAGCCCTGGCTTCGAGCAAACTACCCCATCTCATTCTACACCTATAGAATCGTCTGCTCTATCAACAAGTTTTTCATTAATTCTTATGATTTTATTCAAAAACAAATAAATTATAAATTTGTTGTCATTTTATTTAATTCCTATCATTAAAAATAATAAGAAGTAAATTCATAATTGTATTCATACTATTAGTTGTAATAAACAATATTTTGTTATTTTAATTCATTTTCTTAATTATAATCATTAAATCTGATAAACATTTGTTTTGATACAAGTTCTCAAATGATATTCAATTTGATAAATAAAATCATTAAAAGCAAAAAAAAGTCAATTTACGTCACAATTATATAAACAGATATTTGTTTATAAGAATATTTATATTTAAGTTCATGTTTATGAATAATTAAGCAAGGTCAAAATGATAGTTGAGAATTTGCTTCAATTTTGAGGTAAAATCAGATCTTCATTACAAAAATTGTATGGTCTGCTTGATATTGGAAAGAGTGACTAGGTGGTTGCAAGAGTACACAATTGACCTGAGGCACCTTGCTACTTCCTATACTCACTGTTGTCAGCTCAACCAACTGAATAATAGTTGTGACTCTTTGGACACAATTTCTTATATTCACTGATAAAACCATTTTCTTCGTCGACATTGATATCATTCCAGCGCTTATTATAACCACAAATAGAAATCCGAGGCTTTTGGTCAATGAGAAGACCGGAAACAATATAAGGGTCACTCAGAACCAAATCGACGCCACACATGCTGTCATGCTTTGCAGTCCAGAACTTCTTATTCATGAGCCCACCATTGGCTGCACTATTGCGCGAACGATATATTCGCCACAAATCGATGTCATAAACAACAAAATCATTGCTTTCGCTGCGATTTTTTGCGACAATCAGTACAACGAAATCGGATTCACAGAAGTGTTGTTTCGCTGACTTTCCACTGCATGAACAGCACTCGACCAAACCATTTGGTATTACAGACCAAATGGCAATTATTAGGAAGATTACCTTTAAGTACATTTTTATTTGAATTTAATTTAACTTTGAGTTAAAAACGCTTTCATTAAACAGTGACTAAATGTGCAGTCAATTCATAAGCGATGTAATCATTGCTGACACACAAAAAACCTAAAGCTTTGCACAAATACTGTAATCTCTAAATGAATCTTAACTTTTTGGCTCTTTTTCAATAAATGACTTTTATTTTCAATGTTATGTAAATATAATATAAAAATATAATTAATTGAAAAATGACTAATAATTTGTCGATATATTTAGAAGCACTTTAGAAGAACCCTGCAGAAATGAGCCGCACCCACCTAAAATTGGATTTGAGCGTTCTTCTTATTGGGAGGGTATAGATTATCAAACAGTAAAATAGGGGGTCTGATAAAGTGACCCCCTGAAGCGCCTTTTTAGGGGTAAAAACACCCCCTTTAATGCTCAAAATTTTCATGGCTTATAACTTTTGAACGGGATCAGAAACAGGTTTGATATAGGGCTCATTCGTTGCAGGGTTGAAAGTTCTTTAAGGTATATGGAGGAATTTTATGTACCCCTTAAGACACGCCCACAAAATGTGAAAAACAAATTTGAGAAAATCGTTTTAAAAATGAGTTAATGCAAAATTGGTCATGAAAGTTTGCGATGTTTAGATCTGGAGCATATAGAACACCCAAAAGTAAGGTGTAGAAGGAGATAGAGCTCAGCAACAACAACAACAACAACAGATTCAAAAATTGATAGGAGTTATGATTCGAGTTTAAACATACTCTTCTTCTCCTACTGTACTGTATATAATATTTGTTGTTGAGCTCTATCATCAGATAATCCGGTTGGCGCTACCACTTGGCTAAGATACTGAGCGTATAATGACAGCTAAAAATGAGCCGTTCAAGTTGACGCATACAGTTTGCATGTGCTTATTGATTCATTTATTCAATGTTAGTAAGAGATGGAAATGTGAATCTGTATTGAGAGTACAGTATAAACAGAGAAAGCATTCAATTCTCCGAGAATAAGAAGTTCTTATTATTAAATTCAAAGTAATAGTAATTATAACTGAAGTAAAAATGAAAAGATATTCAATTAAAGTAATAAATGCCAGAAAAGCATTTGCAAAGAGAGGCAATTTAGAAGAGAGGCAATTGTTTGATAAATTGGAAGTTATATTATCAAGGACATTCATAATTATATCGTCCACTTTAGAAGACTATATGAATGGAAATCAATATAAATCTCGAATAATAACTGTATTGATAATGAAGTCATTTATGGCTGTAATGGCATTCAAGTTCATAATCTCCGCTCTCTTTCCTGAAAATTCTTTTGTAATGAATATATTCTGCAATAGTTTTCACTATTTAGGCAACGCTACTCTTATTAACCTAACTTTCCTCAATGGCATTCTGACCATTGATGGCATCGGCGGTCTCACACAGTATTTCGATATTAGACGACATTTATATCCATTGGAATTGTTTTATAAAATAAAACACAAATCAATGGAATATCAGTTGAGAGGAGAATATCGAAGAAAATTCTTTCTTTTGCTTAAAATATTGACTCAACTATTCTGGTTGTCATTCATCTCGACCTGGGTTTCCAGTTCATTCGTATACATTATGGCTATAATTATTGGTTATTTCGATCCAAAAATGAGTTTTTCAATAATAGCCGTTGTTTTCTGGGTATTTATGACTGGCCTATGGATGTGGGACTGTATGTCTGTTGTAATAGGTTGTGCAACTTATATGGTGCTAACAATGAGCTACCTCAAATATCAATTCAAGCAGATTGGCGATGAAATTGAGCGCAACGCCCAACTGGGTCATATTAGACCTGTGATCCAATTGATCTCATCTCACAATTCAATTGAAATGAAAACTAAAGAATTGAATGCGAATATGAAGTACATTGTATTCATTCTCTACAAAGTAGCCAAATATGGTATCAATCTATTCCTCTTCGTTTCACTTTCGCCTCAAACCATACCAATGATGCGCATTATAACTGCAGTGATCGTACCCTGCTGCATTATGGCTGCTTTCTCAATCAACTTCATGTGCGGTGCCGTTACATCAGCTGCACATAAGCCCATCTCTACTCTTCATTATATTCTTCGTTCACACAAAATGAATATTAAGGACAAATTAAAAATTCTTAGCTTTACTGAGCACTTGTGCGGACCTGTAATTGGTTTCTATTGCTATGATTTGTTTCCAATGACTAATTATAATGTTTTCGATTACGTATGCGATTCGGTATTCAGTTATCTTCTTGTATTGAATTTACTTAAAAAGATTAATTTAATTTGAAATCATTATAACTCTATAGCTTAAGCCTTAAGGCACTTAAACGGAGAAAATATATGAAAATATTCATTAAATTATACCTGAATATAATATTGAGCACTTGTACTGCACTTCTGATATATACTGTAGATTAGTGGCTGCAACTTTTGAATTAGCCGGGTCTCAAATCTAGACCTAATATGAAAATCTGTTACGAATTTAAAAACAGTTGAGCACATCTTATATACTGAAATCATAAGTTATGAGTCATAAGGCGTCGAATAATCTTTACCTCAACTCTTATTATAATAATACTGATCTGTTTGTGTGCTTCACTACTTTGTCAATAGTATTGGCGCAAAGCGCCAATCTTTGCGAGGCTTACTGTAGAATATTTGAAGACACCGTTAATGACTCAAAATTCTCAAACCAGATATAAATGATTAGATTTGCGGGAAAAATTAATTTTCAGTATGAAGTTGAGCCTGAATGTACCCAGTACAGCACTTTTATCACTACTTAATCAATTCAAGTTTTTATCTGTAAAACCTCTACTCTATCAGAAGCTGACTGTAAGTTACAATAGTGATTGAATAGTACAAAAGCTACCAAGGCTATCTAGTCGAATTTGATGATTGAGTTGATTTATGAAATGATGTGAACATCCGAATCATTTTTATCAATTATCAATAATCATTTTATACAAACAGTACCTGTATTTGTCTGCTAATTGCTAATGGATTGAACATAAAAATCGATTTAATTTATACTTATTTTCGTTAATCGAGTGCTAAATTCAAATGAATTGAAATGAAAAATAATAGTATTTTATGTCAAAAATGACGAAAAAATGTTTTAATCAAATGTTATGCGAATATCATTTTACAAATTACATGAAATACTCGTCTCTTATATCGAATAAATGGTCACAAAAAGCAATGTCTGTTTGAAAAATATGATCACATTATGAATGGGAGAGAAATAAGAGTCAAAATTAAATTACAAACTAATTGCTCACTAATTATGTATAATTGTATTGTATTTATATGTATTGATTGGATGTATAAATAAAAATAGAAAAACAAACAGAAAAGCAAAATAATAATAATAATTATTAAATTAAAAACTCTCACAAAAAAAACTAAAAGATTTCAAAACTTTTTTCCAATAATTGTCTACAATATATGAGAAGCACTAAAAAGACGTTTTGTTTTATATATTAATAATAAATATATAATAATTTTTGTATTGAATAATAATTTTTTTGTGTAAAACAAATTATGAAACAAAACGAAAATTTATATATAATTGCATTTCAGAGAAGACACAAAATGTAATTAAAAAATCATTTAATTTATGTTCAAAAACAAAAAAGTTTTTGATATTTTATTTTTCAAAATTTACGGCATATTTGCGTTAAGTCTTCCGAATAAAAGTAGATTTGAATCTCGAAAATATGGTTCAATTGATTAGTGTTTTTGAATTTCAAATGTTTTAATGTTTGTATGAATTATGACTTCTTATGGATCTGTTGACAGACATTAACGTGACTTTTCCAGTGATTCTTCTGACAGTCATAAGTGCAATACCAGGTGTCGTAACAGCAGAACAGTTGGGCCTCTTTGAGACACTCTGCGCACCACTGCTTCCGTTTGGTCTCATCGATAGCGTTCAACAGTTTCTTCTTCTCGTTGTCGAACTGTGCGATCATTAGTTTGCGCTCCAAATCGTGTTTCTGGCGCTCGTCTTCCAGTGCTTTGTCCCGCTCTGTGACCCAACTCTGTCTCATTTCCATCAGAACCAGATCTGAATTGTGTTTTATTTCCCGAATCTCTTCCCTATGCATAGCGTTGTCGAACGACATCTGCTTTTTCAGTCTTTCCGTCTCTTCTTTCAGGTTATTCTGTGCTAACAACGACTGCTGTGCTTGTGATGACTGGCCCTGTGATTGCACTTTAGTTTTGTTAGTCATCGGCGTCGAGTTGGCCGCCAATGGATGCGAATTATTTGCATGAATTGAACTCTGATTCGATTGCATTCGTTGTGTGGGACTCGAAGATGAGGACAGTATTGAGGATGTGCTGGAAGTTCGCATTACTTTGGAGGCGCGCAGGGCTTCGGCTACATTCCGTTTGCCGACTCGGGCCGTACGGGTTTTGGAGCTCAAGTCGTCCTTCAGTTGAGAATTAGTCTTAATGTCTGAAAAATATATGAATTAATAACAAAATTATAAATATTCTGATAAATAAAATGCTTTTGAATCATATTATTCTCACTTTTATTCAACAAATTTGTCGATTCATTGCTTAAATTGATTTCGGATTTGAATTCATCCAAAACATTATCACTCGATAGACTGAAAACGCCAGGAATTACAGGTTTGGAAGCGTTTGAAACGCACTCTTCGATTGTTTCATCGATTCTGTCACTGCTATTAGTGTTGGAGTTATTGTTATTATTATTAACACAACTTTTATTGTTTGTGTTATTATTATTCGTATTATTTGTATTATTTTTGGGCGACTTTTCACCAGTAGTTTGCGATTCGCTCAACATTTTATTGAAGTACTCGTTGTCCTCATCTAAGATGAAGACCTGTTTCGGAGAAAACGGTGTCTTTTGTGGCGAGTATTTGAATTTGTCGGGAAATTTTGTATTCAGGCGCTCGATATGAACCGCCAGTTCCCTCATTGCTCCCTCGAATTTGGATTTATGTGTTTTACTCGGCTTAGAGCCGGGATGTGCTTCAGATACGAGCCAACAGGCATCGACAGCAACCCAAGCGCTTAGTATTCAATAATAAATATTAATTAAAATAAATAAAGTTCTCATTCATTGAAATATAATATTCAGAAAAACTAATCTAAAGCTAAACTATTCGTAAAAGCACTCAAATAATCATTAAATATGTTTTAGTTTAATAACAAATATTGAAAACATATTTATATTCTGAATATAAAACATATTTTTGCAAAAATCTATAAATGATTTCTATTTTATTTTTAACCTAAAAAGTGTCCCAAAAAAGAGCCTAAACTCAAATGATTTGATTTGAAAACTAAAAATATTTGAAAAAATGGTGAAACAGACAACAGAGACATACCGGTCATGAGTGCCGAAGAAGCGACAGTCGACGTCGTTCTGTTTGCCCAGTCGTACTACCTTTGCCGGCCACAGAGGATAGCCTTTGACCCGCGCGAACACCAGTTGATGCGGTCGACGACAGGGCTCAGCAAAAGAGGTGTCGGTTATGGTATAGAAGTTCTTGAAGCAGTCGGGGCAGATCTCCATTTCCGCCGTCTCGTTCTTCGCCACCCGAGACAGGTATTTGGCGTTTGTGGTCAGCGGATGGTTGCTATGGTTGTAGATAATGCAGTTGTGCACAATCCACTTGATGTCGGCCAGGAAGGAGGTCTGACTCTTGTATTTATTGCTCATTATTTTCCTGTCTATTGTCGACAAATCCATCGGACAGTGAACTAATTGGTGGTAATCCGGAAACACTATCGGAGACACCGGTTTGTGGAACGTCGGGTCCGCCGACTGTCGGATCGTCTGCAGCGCGAACTTCAGCAGATCAGACAACTCTTCGGCCGCCATCTGACCCAGTATTCCCTTGGGTGCCGACCAACTCTTGGCCGAACTACTCGTATTGTCTTCGTCTCCGGTCTGTTCCGAGTCCTCTTCATCTCTGAGAATGTCTTTGCATTCGACACAAAGCCAGGAATCAAACCATTTGTTACTGATTTTGGTTTTGTTATCACTGTTTGTACTACTATTGACGCCATTGTTGGCGACCGAAGAACTGGTCGATGGAATACATTTGAGGTGATAACTGCGCGGGCATTGTCTGCACTGGATATTACTCCTGTCCTTATGACACACCCAACAGAACCGGTCTCTGCCTGTGCTCTGTGTGCCGGCACTGCCACAGACGCCGACATATTCTTCCTCTTCTTTGGGCGAAACACATAATTCACTGAAGATTTGAAAAAATAAACAAATAATTAGTTTTAATATGAATTGAATTTAATATAAATTTAATAATAGTTTGCATTCAATTCATATTCGCTTTACTTTACAAACGATAGACTCATTTGAAGACAAAATTCAGTCTAAAGACAATAAATTACAGAAAAAATCTCTGAATTAAACAGAATTAAAGGGAAAACAAGTATTAAATGAAATATTTGTATAAAAACTATAATTATTTCGATATTATATTTGATTAAAAAAGTTTTGAATAATTGATTTGAAAGCAAAACATTGACTGAATTTCAATGTGTTTTCGCATAAATTAATGTTTTGTTTCAGTGATTCAGTCGTATTGTCAATACTGTTAATACCTGTTATCGAAAGCAGAGATGTTATGAATATTAGGCAAATCTGTTGTCTGTCCGGCCTTTAGATCGCTTTTGTTGACTGTAATCAATGGCAGCAAATGTTGTTCTTCGCTATAATCCGGGTTTTGGCCCATATTTTCATATATTTGCTGCAAATTATTGTTTGATTGACTCAATTGACTCTCGATTTCCATTGCTATCAGTCTATAGACTATTGGACTCTCTGTTAGTCTTTTATAAATATTTTCTGTTTTTATTATTTTAATTATTTATAAATAAATTATTTATTAATTGTCTATAAAAATCATTTTGAATTGCGATTAGTTCTGCTCTCGATATCCTATGCAAACAAATAAATATATAATTAAATTAAAATTAATTTCTGTTTGTTTTTCTTTACTGTTATATAAAAATATTTACAATAAAATGCCTCAAAATTATTGCCTAATATTAAACATGAGATGACAGCACACAGACTGCACAGACAGCTATTGTGCTCACAAGCAATACAGTCAATGCTATGAAATAATGTATGAAATAGTATGAATGCACGAACAGTACACAACTCTTATACAGTATTATATAATAGTCCTCTAGTGTTCGCCTCTTTTATCAAGGATCAATTCGGATCATTTGCAAGAATTTCGCATTCATTCAGTTTCGACCGATTGATGAGACGACTCAAGCGATTGCTTTCAATGCCATTAACTTTAAGGGCCAGTCATTGAAAAAGCGAAGAACACAACTAAACTGACCCCGGATCAAATGAGAATCAAATGAGGTCACTTTAGGCGCCAGGCCAAAGATGAAGGAACGGCCTCAGCCCAGACCACTGTTGCCATAAGCAGGTCAAGTCAACAGCCGTCAACGACTCTCCCGGGATATTCATCAGTGGTCTGACTGAGGATCAGATCAAACAACTGATGAGTTTCGGAGAGTTAAGAGAATAGAAGTCAGTTAAGGACAGGTCAACCGGACTGAGCAAAGGGTACGCCTTCTTTGGGTGCGCGGACACAGATCACTGATCAGGTGATCGTATTACTGAGCCGGATACATTTGGGGGACACCAAGCACATCGTCTAGAAGGCCCTGTTGGTCCCAAGAGTAGCGCACAAAAACAAGTGCCTGGCCAGAATGTGGTGGTCGGGGGTATAGATAGTCCTACGAATGTGTTGTGTTTGAAGAATAAGGTTGTGCCGGAAGAGCTCAAAAATGACCAGGATCCCATCGAATCTTTTCCTAAAATTATCTAGTTCATATCGATTAAACTACTAATCACTCACAACAATAAATTCTAATATCATTAGCAGGTATGATTTGTGAACAAGGTGAATTTGAGTAGCATAAGCTTCTAAGCTTGATTTTCATTGGTGAAATATTTGGATGTACCGTAGGTCACATTTGAAAAATCACTTATCCCATTCAATTCTATTAACCATTAAATATATTCTTAACTCTAATTCAATCGATTTAATGATTGACTTCATTTCGATGATTATTTCTTACGACTAAAGATCAAAATTATAAACAAGCAAAGCTTAAGAAGCTAATGAAAATGTGCTAAAACGTCCTGGTCTACTGTATTATGCCTATGATTGCAGTATAACTCAAATATAATAGTACCGTATTCCCTCTCTTATACTTGCATGCAATTATAAGTGAATCTAGGAGAAATCAAGTTCTTCCTAATCGTATGC
>JAQIWA010003273.1:0-10879 GCA_034693305.1 Eueremaeus valkanovi | reverse complement strand
AGGTTCACAGTGTGTGTGCATGACATAAACGACACTCGTCATTTCTCATCAAATTAAAAATTTTGGAATCGTTTGCTATGAACGCATCCAATAGTAGGGAAAGGAATCAACAAAAACACCAATTCGTGCGTACGTTGTCTTTGAATGACTTCAATACCAAATGCTTTCATGTATTGTCTGAATGACTCAAACAATCATTTCTTGGCTTTATTTACAAAACATTTCAAAAGTCATGTGTTTTTCAGTGAAAACAAAACTCAATTTTCATTACATTTAAGTGTTTTATGAGATCTGTTGACAATTGTCTGCAATCCTCTACTCAATGGTGAGGTTCGCACAGATAATCATAGGTCCGGCCGGAAGCGGAAAGTCGTCGTACGTGTCGGCAATGGTAAGACACGGACAGGCATTGAAGCGAACCATTCAGGCCTTCAATTTGGATCCGGCGGCCGAACACTTCGATTACGAGCCGATGGCAGACATCAGACAACTTATTAGTGTCGAAGACGTGATGTCTGACGAAGAGCTGCACTTCGGGCCCAACGGCGGACTCGTCTACGCAATGGAATACCTGTTGGCGAACATGGATTGGTTTGAGGAACAGTTGGGCGATGAGGACAACGACTACATACTGTTCGATACGGCCGGTCAGATCGAACTGTGCACTCATATGGACGTAATGCGGAAACTGATAACTTTCCTTCAGTCGCACGACTTCCGAGTCTGCGCTGTATTTCTTCTGGACTCGCAGTTCGTGTCCGACGTCTCGAAGTTCTTCTCGGCTCTGATGGTGTCGTTGTCGGCAATGATTAGTCTCGAGATCCCAATCGTGAATGTGTTGACGAAAACAGATCTATTGGACAAGTGGTCCAAAAAGCAAATGAAGTCGTTCTTAGAGCCGGACTCCTATCTGCTGGAGAGCCGAACGCCTGACCGCTGGGGAGAGAAGTATCAGAAACTGACCGAAGCTTTCGGCCGATTGGTCGACGACTACGCGTTGATTAAGTTTATGCGCATTAGTGTCGCCGATGAGGACAGTCTGAATGACGTTCTCCTCTGTGTTGATAACGCCATTCAGTTCGAAGAGGAACAGGAGGTCAAAGTGCGTGACTTCGATGACCCAGAAGTTAACGAAGAAAATGAAGTCAACGAAAGTAATGACTCTTGAGATCAGTTCTTGTTTTATAGCGTTTTCTCATTCAATCAATCGATTCATTAAATAATCTGTTTTTTCAAAACCGAAAATATTTTGTAATAATTATTATATAATTAAATGAAATAAAATTATTGTTTATTTTGAATATCAATTCATTTGGATTTTCACTCAATATTCTGATAATTATTTTGTTTATTCAGTCATTTATTTAACAGAGAGTTAGTATTTGTTTCAATAATCAGTTTATTCATCAGTTTTTCAATCAAATAACTAACGAATGGATTGAATGAAAAAAACAAAAAAAGATTAATTGAAAAAATTTAAATTCAAACCATTTTTCTGTTGAATACGAATTAAGTTGTATTCAAAATCTGTTCTTTCAATGATTTTATGCTTCGATCGATTAGTTTTGAATTCTTATAAACTAATTATCATTTTATTAGTCAATTATTTTTCATTAATATTATGTAAAAAAGCTGTTCCTCTAAAAAGTGGTTCGTCTGAGACAAACAAATACCACTCGAATGGGGCGGACCCTCGATCTAAAGATTCGACTATAAGTCTTCGATTGCCAGCACATGGAGATCCCTGGCATTACGGTAGGGGCGGCTTATTCTCACCAGATTTTTGTTCAGTTATACTGTATTTAAAATATATCAACGATTAATCTGAACGTCAGGTGAGAACTGGCCGGAAGAGGGGTTCGAGATCTGTGGTCAGAAACAACAGTCTCCTATTAGACTCATGTCTACCAGTGCTGTACTCAACCATTCATTACATCTAAATCTTATGAATTATAATAAACCGATTCGTTTGGCTTTCATAGAGAACAACGGACACACAGGTAGGCAATGAATGCAAGCCTTGCTTCCAATCTATTTGATCTGCAGTTCAATCAAATGCCAAATATTCAGTACAACATTGCCGGCCAATCAAAGAACTACGAAAAATCTTGCACGATCATTTAAGGGTTTGCTCTTTGGTCTATCATTTTTTATAAGGCTTCCTTCCTTTAACCCAGTTTAATTGATGATTTGACAACACAAGTTAAAAGTGACCCGGAATAATTAGTGTCTCGTTCTTTCTGCAGTTAATTAATGCTCAATTGATCGCAAATGCTATTCAATACAGAATTATATGAATTATATATTTATAAATTCAATTCCGAACAAAGAAACGACAATTTGTTTCATACATTTTACATGAATTTTAAATAAAAAAAAGTATTTTCAGTTCAAATGGGTTTTAGTGATAATTTCAAAGCTCAATTACATGGGACGGCCACTGACCAGAACACATATGAATTCAAACAATTGCACTTCCATTGGGGCAGTTATAAAGGAGTTGGCTCTGAACACACGGTTGATGGTTTCAGGGGTCCGATGGAAGTGCACATGGTTCATTTCAATACCAAATATGGATCATTGGACGACGCGGTCGACAAACCCGACGGCCTTATGGTCTTAGGAGTGCTTTTCGAAGTAATACATATTATTTCTTATATTATCTCAAATCGATTTATTTGCAGAAAATAATTCATATAATTATCAGATGAATAGCAGAATATACTAAATATCAATCAATCAGCCAATAGTGTGCAGTCGTTCTGCAGATTATTTGCAAAACTCTTAAAACTTTTTTAAACAAAACATATAATGAAAACACTGTTTGAATGTCTGCACAGATATCTTCGCGAAGCAATCAATTCCTGTCGTCAGTAATCAATTTAGTGAAGAAAGTGCCCAAATATAAAGACAAGGCTTTTATGTCGCAAACATTCACTTTGCGATCACTACTGCCGACCAGATTGAGGCCATTCTTCATGTATAGCGGATCGCTTACAACCCCTCCCTGTTATGAAACTGTTCGTTGGTATGACTCATATGACTCAATCCAATTCACGTTTCTATTCACACAAATACTCACAAAACCTATCCATCTCTTTAGGCTAGTCTTCAGGAATCAGGTGCCCATCAGTATTGCACAGGTATGTAAAAAATAATAATTACAAATAAAAAATTCAGTTTTTATATAAATTTAATTTTATTAATAATCAAATCTCATCTAAATATGCATTAAATCTATTAATAATATTTTGATTGTCTATAAACTTCTGAAAACCCGAACAATCAGTCAAACCATAGGCTGAGCTCAAACTCTGTTCTCTTCCTTCCAATTATAAGATCACAATTCAGTACTGAATGTCATAATTATTATATAATTTAAATAATTTTCTATAAAATAATTCAATTGATAGGAAAAACAGTTCAGGAAATGTCGGAGCGATTATGCGAATGAGAATACGGGCAGAAAGAGAACGCTTTCCAATAACTATAGACCCGTTCAGGCAATCAATGAAAGACAGATTTCTTACTCGACATAAGAGCTCAAAGAATGCATTAATTGTGTCATAAAATGATTTCTTCTTCTAATCTCTCTATTTATACAAAAGTATCAAAAAATCAATGAATAAAATGCTCTAAAAATAAATAGAAATAAATTACAAAAAAAATGGAATAAAAAATGTCTAAAAATTTTTGGATTGAATTCTATACAAATGAACTGAAGCCCGAGAGTGGACATCGACTGCCGGCCATATTATTCACAATAATGCGGCCGCCGTTCAGATTAACGGACGGACTGTCGAGTTCACTGTCTTCGGAGGCATTTATGGCTATGGCTGCCAAATAGCTGGGCGGCGGTGGGGCAGGAGGTGCGGGCGGATCACGCGATGGCATTGAGAGTCTATGATGTGTTGGCACTACATATTGTTTTGCGTGTCGTTTCCAAGATGGCTGTCCTTTCCTGAGTGTGTCGTTCACATTGGCGTAATGGTTGACGAAATGGTTGGCCGCAGACATGTCGTCGTGTTCTGACTCCGACTCCGGACCCGAACTACTCATTTCACTCGGCTTTTCGGTCAGACTTTCACCACTGCTTTCATAAAGTCCGGCGCCTTTAATGTCGTCGTCGTCTTCCTCTTCCTCCTCGTCTGAGTATGTGATAGAACCGGGCGATGGACGAGGAGGTGATTTAGTGGCCGCTAAGGTCGCGCTTGTGCTGAGATTGCCATTACTTCTGCGCTGAAGAGTTCCGACTCCGTTGTGGTGTCTCATCTCAAAGCCGATCGGATAATGAGTGTCCATATTGTCGTCTAAGCCGAAGCCGACTTCGCTGAGCCGGTCCTGCGATCCTTTGATTATCTCTTTCTTGTATTGATTGGTCTTATTCTTCACACAAAGCACTGCAATAACCATAATAGTGATGACAACACTAAGACAGGCGCACAGTATCACAAACCAACTTTCCCTATAGTATGGCATTCGAGCCCTTAGTTCTAAATGAGACGGCGTTTGGATTACTACCGAACCGTACACTTTGTCCGGATAGGCCGGTTCGCTCACGCCTTTGTCATTGAGTGCCATAATTCTGAACGTGTACTGAGAAGACGGCGCCAAATGAGTGAAACTCAATTCATATCTTTCTTGTCGGCCGTTATTGATCTGAGAGATGGGCTGCCATTCGAGCGCACCCTTAGTGTTCAGGTTATTGGCCTCAATCAGGTATCCCTTTATGTTGGAGTAGTCCGGGTTCTTCCACTTCAGCTTCACTGATGTAAGCGTTTGAGTCGATAGTATTGCAGTTGGAGGTGGGGGTGAACCGGGTTGGGGGCCAGTAGTGACTATAGGAGTGAATTAATAGCCGTTAATAAATGATTAGAAAATGCAAATAAGACTAAACACATACCGTTGCCAATAGTCTCGGGTCCGACTCCAGCGGATGTCTCGGCTCTGATCTTAAAGGTATACATAACCCGTTCCCGGAGGCCATTGACCACCAAATAGCTGTCGTTTATCTTTTGCTTCACTTGTTTACTGAAGTCATTGATTAGTGTCTCATAAGTGACATAATATCCGAGAAGAACGCCATTGGGTTCGACGGGGGGTTTCCACGAGACCTTCACCTCAGACATAGTTATCTCTGAGAACAACAACGGCCCGACTTCTCCGGGCGTATCCTCTTTGGTCTGGACTAATATAGGCCGAGATCGCGGCCCATCCCCGGCCGGGTTGAAGGCCGACAACTGAATGCTATAATTAGTCCACTTCAACAGATCCAACAAAATGAACGACTCAGTCGTGTCGGGCACTATTTCCATCATCTCCCGGGGCTGTTCGTAATACGAGTGCTTGTGTCCACTCAAATCAATGGCCTTCTGTATGAGCTCTGTCTGTTGCCAATAGAATATCTTATACCCCATTAGTTGGCCGTTCTGTTTGTCTTTGGCGGGTGCACTCCAGGTCACCTTAACCTCAGTAGAGGACAATGGCGTCAATGTTATGTTGAGGGGCTCTCCGGTGGGAACGGCTATAAAAAAGAAAAATTTTATTTTCAAGACATTGGTTGGAATCAATCAAAAGCGAACAGACCTTCGCCGACATAAACCACTTTTGCTTTACTGGTGGGTCCGTCGCCCTGACTGTTGTATGCGATCACTTTGATCTCGTAGTGCTGATCCCGTTCCAAGTTCTCCACTGACACTGAGGTCACGTTCTTTCCTCTGACCACAGATGAGGGACAACTGGAGGGAACGCCCTGTTGTGAGATTATGCAGTACTGAATCCTATATCCGGCGCCGCTTTCATCGCCGTTCCAGTCGTAGATCTCTGACCACTTGACTGCTACTGACGTAGGCGTAAAGGGAGAGACGATGAGACCTAACGGTGCCTTATCGGGCGGTGCGGGCAATGTTCGAGTGATGGGTGACTCCAGACTCCAACCCGAGTCTCCGATATCGTTCGTGGCTTTGATTCGGAACTGATATGCAGTGAATGGCTTCAGATTTGTTATCGTATAGACTCTCAGTGTTGGGTCGATTTTGTGAGGGTATGCCCACCAGTGGCCGCCTTGGGATGAGATCTGTGCCGTGTAGTACCGCAATGGTGCGAATCCGTCGCGTCCGGGCGTCCAACTAATGGTCACATGACGTGAACTGATCTGCGAAGTACTGATCAATGGCTGAGACGGCGCTGACGGCAGTTCACGGGAATTGGTTGTGTAGACCAGAAGCTTTGCGGGTTTACCCCAACCCTCACTAGTTTTGGCCGTCACTTCGAATATGTAATAGGTTTCATGTCTGAGCTCCAGAAACCTATGGGTGCGGTCAGTGGATGCGAACTCGCGAGCAATGGATCGCTTGAAGTCTTCGTCACTCATTTTGTAGGCTATTCTGTAGGCAAGGATTTCTCCGTTCGGTTCCAAAGGTATGTCCCATTGTATCCGAGCAGTCGTTTGGGTCACGTCCGGGAAGGTCACATTGGACGGGGGGCCGGGCACGTCCTCGAATGTCTGGACGGCCGATGAGGCACTGTATACGCCGTCTCCGGCGTGAGTGAAGGCACAGACACTGATTCTATAAGTCGTATACTTCTTGAGTTCGGTCAGAGTTGTGGTACGGGTTTGGTTGCTCTCAATCATCTTGTATTGGGTGCTGTCCGACGACTTGGACGAGACGTACTTGACTTTAAAGCCCAGAAGAATGCCATTCCTATCCACTTTCGATATCTCTCCCCATTCGACGACAATAGTTGTCGAAGAAGTGGCCTTAACCTCAACAGAATCGGGACCAGAGCTGGGCGTGGCCTCATTGGTGCGCTGGACGATCAGTCGACTGCCGGTCGAAGAGCCGACATCATTGAGCGCATAGACCTGAACGCCATAAACAGTGAACTCTTCGAGTGATGTAATCAGATATGAGTGCGAGTGATAGTCGTCTGCTATGAAAGAGTGCGAACTCGAGGCCAACCCGTCCTCATTCAGGTCACTCCATGTGATGTTATACCCGCGCGGATGACCATACCATGACTCGGGCGGAAGAGGAGTCCATCGGACGCGCAATGCTGTCGGCGATATTGTCCTTAGAGTAACGTTCATCGGAGGGCCGGCGGGTAAGGCTTGTAGTGTCTGAAAGGGTGGCGACGACTCACTCGGCGCTAAACTCCTTCCGACGACATTAACGGGTATTAAACGCAATCGATATTCGGTGTAAGGCTTGAGATTGTGGACTATTATGGCGTCGTTTTGGGTGTGGTTTGTGGACTCGTATACGACAGTCCAGTTGGCATTCCTCAGTTTGTGGAGCTGGCCCTCCACTGTCCACTTGCTTATGGATGCGTTCCCATTGAAACCAGGGGTGAATTGAAGCACAACTGAAAAGGCGCCGATATTAGAGATGGCCAGATGTGTGGGCGGTTGGGGCAGAACTGGCGGAACACTGCTCTGTATTGTACTGCTCTCTACGGGTCCGGCGCCCACTTGTGTCCACGCGTTTATCTCAAAAGTATAAGCCGTTTGTGGTCTCAGTTTCCGAACTACTGTCTCGTTCTGTGCGGCCGTAAAGTTCGCGACCAGTTTCTGGCCCTCATTGGCGCCAACCGCGTAATACCTGAGCGTATACCCGAGCAGTTTTCCATTCACCCTATGGGGCGGAGACCACAACACCCGAACACTTTTGTCTAAAATATCAGTGAACTTGAATTGAGACACTTTTTCCGGTAAGTCCTGAAGAGTTGTCACAACAATCGGTGCATCAGTTTTGGGTCCGTCGCCGGCGCTCGTGAAGCAGAGGGCGGTTATGTAGTAAGTAGTATACGGTTCCAAATCATCGATCACTGCTGTCTGCGATCGTTCGGGAAAAGGAGCCGGAGGTTGGAGAGTCTCTTTGAACAGTTGGGTGTATGGACTGGAGGACTGGTTAGTGCTCTGCCAGGCCTGCAGTTTGTATCCCTGGTTAATGCCATTAATGAGCTGAGGGTCGGGTGAATGCCATTTAACGCGAATGGCCGTCGAATTCATAGCTTCGGCAGACAATTGTCTCACTTGACTGGCCGGACGACCCTCTTTGGTGCGCACGTATATGCTCTGACTGTAGACACCGACGCCCTTCTCATTATAGGCCGCGATTTGGATTTGATAGTTCTGCCAGACTATGAGGTCGTCCAACAGATACGAGAGTTGGGCCGCATTTGTCACGTTGTGCTGATACCATTGGGTGTGTTCCGCATAACCGGCCAATTTGTACCGAACCATATATCCCATGAGAATGCCGTTAAGGGACTCGACGGGAGGCGGTTGCCACTGGATCATAATGGCGGTCGAAGATCGCGGCGCTCCCACCACACCGATAGGACTGGCACTGGGAGGCTGTGCGGGCAAAGTGATTGGTGGAGAAGTGGCGGCACTCGCCTGTCCTTCGCCCACATTATTGACTGCACTGACACGGAATTGATAAGTCATGGCTGGCCTCAGATTCGTGAGCAGAACGTAGTTCTGAGTCGAAGAGATGTTCGTCGAAGCCGTTGTCCAACTGTGCACACCGTATATGAGGTCTTCGTCCGCATTGTCGTTATCGCCGTTGGACTGACTTATTGTCCGCATTTGAACCATATATTTGACAATAGGACTGTTGCCGTCAAAGGGCGGACTCCACGACACGTTCACCAGACCTCCATTCAAGTTAAGCTCAGCCCTAACATTGGTGGGCGGGTGCGGCAGCTCTATCACATCGAGGCGAACACTACGTCTCTCTGTGCCCTCAATGGAGTCGATCCGACACGTGTAGAGCCCGACATCAGTGTTGCGCACCTAATGGGCATTTAAATTAAGTGATGAGTAAACCAGAGGTGCGCAAGAGGGGGTTCGGCTCAAATATACCCCAAGGCTAGAAATAAGTGTTCCCTTTCCTTAATGGTTAGTACCTACCCCAGGTTGACCACAAATAATACCAACACATTTGACCCGAACTCAAAGTCAGAAATTATTGGGTCTGTTGGAGGACTGACCCAACGAAGCACTCAATAAAAACAAGTGAGGATTGCATACCTGTTCTATCCTAAGCATGCCGTCGGCCATCACTTTGACCCGAGCACTGTTGGAGGCATTGCGACCGTTGAAAGTCCACTCGATTTTGAGGGGAACAGTAGAGTCGTGTCGGACTCCGCACTGCAGTTCTGCGGTTGAACTCAGAATGACTTTTCGAGTATCAATCGGATGATGTGGATCATTGGCACCGACTCCTCTGAGATTACGAACTCCTGTCTCCGCTTGTTCTGATTGGGGAACGACTTCTGGTTTGTGCGATGGTTTCCATTCCGGTTCCACTGTTTTGCCCGATTGGGCGTCTATCGAGAGGTCTCGGGGAGTATGAGGAGAATCGGGTGCTGTCAACGAATGGATGGTATTATTCAGACAAATGGTCATTAATGTCATTAAAGTTTTCAGAACCGATAGGACTGTCAGACTCACCCCTTTCTGATAGAGTGGATGCAATTGTTATATAAAATAAAATAAATTTAAACAATATTTTCATTTTGGTTGAGATTATTCGGCATTAAGTTATTTGGATTACAATCTGAATCTGAAAATATGAGAAATTAAATGTCATTATAGGAGTCAATGGACACAACGAAAAGTACAATAGATTTGAACTGAGTTTTCGCTCATTTGTTGTACATTTGGATCAGAAATCGAAAACCAATTGGAAGTCACAATACATTTGATTATTATTTAACTGTAAAATAATTCTATATATGGGTTCTGGTGTGCACTGGCTTGAGGGAAGTGGACAGTAAGGGCTGTGACTGAATATCCAAAACTGGTCAAAATAAGTGACCATTTCCCCAAGGTGGTGTTACGACCCCTATTGGCGATTGACCAGTGGTCCAAAGCCTAGCATTATCTCTATCTCTACCCTGAGGCAAAAAGCGCGGCATCACTGGAAAGGTAGGTTATATTGTGAGCGAGTCTACACAAATATTTATTTGCATTGATATAAGTTATCTTTGAATGCAATTCGCGTTCACTGCAACACAAGTGACAACATTTGTCTCCTGTAGTCCTGTTTTCCTCAACTACTGGATAGTGGAGTCATTCAGTTTCTCAGCACATACTGCATATCCGGTCCAAACTCTACACTATATATATAGTAATAACTTCTCTACAAATATAGTGCATATAATAGTGGCTCAGACTCTGACAGTGAGTATCACTTATTTCTGTGTTTTTGCTTTTCTTACACAATATTCAATGTCAGACCAGATCAGCATAAGTTGAACTGAGGAACGGGTGTATAGAAGACAATAGACAACTATTTTTGTCAAATCACTGCTAATCAATGATCTGACCCAACACCTGACCCCATATTGTCCCCTAACTCAGTCATATTAATATAAGGGAGGATGTATTGACGTTCACCTTGCTCCAATCTTTAATTGTAAGAACATTTTTGGTGATGTGGCCCGGGGGCAATTTGCTTAAAAAAGGATAACGAGGCACTCGCTTTCAATGCACGCCTCCGTTGTTTGAAATTATTGAATCTTATCTAATGGACCAGTGCTCGAATGAACGAATGAACATATGAACCAGACCATATTCATGATACTCTGCAATACTGGAGCAAAGCTTATCTCTGAGTGTATTATCAATGCCTTCATAGCCTTGTGTTCACACTTTCTCTCTCACACTAATGCATAAAATGCTTATAAAGTATAGAAATATTGGATTCAATGCACAGACTATTGAATGATATGAACCCATAATTCATAGCATATATTCATATACAGTCAGCTCAAAAACCTCGGGACACACATAAATGAATCTAGAGCCTAAACCTGAAGAGCAAATTCAATGAAATTTGATATTTTTGTAAATCACTTAACCAAGAAT
>JAQIWA010003272.1:0-10882 GCA_034693305.1 Eueremaeus valkanovi | reverse complement strand
TTTATACGAATAGCGTTTGACTCGAATCTCATTCTTCTCTTCGTTCATATATTGTTCACATTTTTGCCAAAACTTTTGGTTTCGAATCCGAAGAATAGTTTTGTGTCCAAAGATGTACTGATCATTGAATCGAAAGCGAATGTCGTAATCGTTGGGATTATTGAAGGATTCGTTCAAACAGTTTAACAATTCATTTGATGCTCTTTTTGTCGAAACAGAAGAAGACTTTTCTGTTTGAACGGACGGTCTGTCGCCGTATGTAATGGTCTTATTGGAAGCCATCGATGAAACGCGTGAATCGTTTGGTTCCATGTCTTCGACGCCATTAGTGGTTCCACTTCTGTTGCCATTCATTGAACAGTTTGATTGACTCAAAGGTTTGTTAACTTCACTGAAGTTAAGAATAGTTCTAAAAGTTATCTTATATTTGGCATAAATGGCGTAAATGTCAAACAAAGAATATGAACTCGAGTTGTCTGAGGTCTGAATCCTTACTTCTTTCGGCTCAAAAAACTTTCTTTGGTTACACAGAAGACCCCAAACGTAATACTTGTTCTGAACCGACAGTCCCACAGATAAATCGCAGGCATTAGAGGCGACGATGTCTTTGAATTTGATGCTACCGTTGACTCTGACGGGTGTGAACAGACAGGTCTTCTCACTTCCCTTCCCTACCTGTCCGGATTCATTGCTCCCGAACCCATAGATATCTCCGTCGGTGGTCAGCAGCAAAGTGTGGTCTCGACCGCAAACTACTTTTGATATCGATTTTAAGGCAATGGAGTCTAAAGGTATGGGTCGAGTCGACTGATCTTTCACTCGGCCATCAATGGAGATGACTCGACCTAACTGTCCCTTATTGTTAATACCCCAAACATAGAGCCGTCCCGTATCGGTCAGTGCTATTGAATGACACCCACCGGCCGACACAGATATGACTTTGTCGTTGATGTCAATGAGTACTGGACTGAATCGATCCCAATTTGATTGGTCACCCAATTGGCCGAACTTATTGTGACCCCAGGCGTACACCTGACCCGAGTCAGTCAGCGCCAAGTTATGAGAATAACCACAACTTATTCGCACAACTCTTACGTCGGCTAATGTCTGAATTAGTTCAGGTGTTGTCCAGTTCTGGCTGTGATGACAGTTAGGCAGACCAATGGCCAGTTGGCCCCACGTGTTGTTACCCCAGGCATAGCACTGCCCGGATTGGGTCAGAGCTATGAAGTGGTAACAACCGAAACAAATGTCAACCAATTGTTTGTCGGATAGAGTTGTGTTAAGTGCAGGCGATTTAATGAAGGCATTAGTGATACCCAAACCCAGACATCCGTTTCCATTGTTTCCCAAACCATAGACTTTGTCCTCATTTGTCACATAAATAAAAGACTGTTTTGAACCGAAAACACATAAAATCCGGAGATTTTTGAACTCATTTTCGGATAATTTGTTGTCCAAAAGCGGAAATAATTTAATTTTTAATAACTTATCCATTGATTGATTTGCAGTGAATATAACGGTTTGAAAAATACTATTTCTTATACAGTATTTACAGTTAAGTTAGGTTTGCCTTAAAAACACTTTTTTGTCACCTTTTTTCAAGTGTGTATCTCGAGACGATCAAGTTCTCCAAAGTCAAGGAGGTTGTTTAAAAAACATTGCCTTAAGAAGGAGAGGTGACCCAGTTGCTTTATATTTAATAGATAATTTTTCAATAACCTGGGTGGGGGTTAAAAATTTAAGTCTATAAGAATTGTTTTTAAACTGAGGTTTTTTTTTATTAATAATCCCACTCTTGGCCATCCCTAGTGTGTGTGGATTGTATTGGAAAGGACACCATCTCGCATGCCATTAAGAATCGGCCCCTCGATTATCTTGCTTTATTCAGTATGATCTAACAAATAACTTGTATGGTGATTTTGGATCGAAAAAAACCCCTTTAACCCAGGAGAATTTGTTCCAGAATTGTAATTTTTATAATGGGAACTCTCATAGAACAAGGTAAAAAGTACAAAAAAAATGTCAGAAACCAGAGTAAAGCAGGCAAATTATTGATTGATTTGCCTAGGAGAAACTAAAAATTAAACTGATTTTACTCGGATATGCTTGGAAGGTGCAAAAATGTGTCTCAAACAAATTATACAAGTTATTTAGATCCAAGATCACCATACAAGTGATTTATTAGATCATACTGAATAAATTGTGCAAGATAATCGAGGGGCCGATTCTTAATGGCAGCCTAATGGTGTCCTTAGAGTTAAAGTAAAAATACAGTATTTTCTTTAGACCTGGCTATTGCACAGTTAGTCTAGATGAAATACAGATTGTTAATTGACCAAGTTCAGTAAAGACGGGACAAATGATAACAAGTCATATATTTTTAAATATAAATGTTTTGAATATTAATATAAAATGAAATCAAAAGTTGTTTTTTAAAAATATATAAAAAAAATTCAAAATAATGTCAAAAGAAATTCATTAAAATGAGACAAAATTAAAAAAAATTATAAAAAACAAAATAATAATAATATAATAGAAAAATAATAATAAGTTCAGTAAATATAAAGTCAAAGAATTTTTAAAAAGATTTTATTACAAAATATATTTAAATGTTTTTATTTATTAACTAATAGTTTAACCGCAGAGACGATCATATTCTTAGCCAAAGAGTCATTCATTTCATCGAATCCTTGGCTCAAAACTATTTGTTTGTAATTTTTTGCCACAAATATTAAACAATGTTTTTGTAATTCTTTTGATTTTTGATCAATTGTTTTCGTATAGAGTTTGCAAACATTTTCTGAATCAATACTATTGGCCAACAGTTGACCGCATTTTTCTTTAAGCCCTTCTTCGCCGTAAATGTTGGCCAAAACCATTAAATCGCCGACACTTTCGATCTCAATGTCAATACTATTCGTATATAAGTATTGAATAAAAGCCAAAAAACTTTTATACGAATAGTGTTTGACTCGAATCTCATTCTTCTCTTTATTCATATATTGTTCACATTTTTGCCAAAACTTTTTGTTACGAATCCGAAGAATAGTTTTGTGTCCATAGATGTACTGATCATTGAATCGAAAGCATAGGTCGTAATCGTTGCGATTATTGAAGGATTCGTTCAAACAGTTTAATAAAGCGTTTGAATCGGAGTTCAGATTATGTTTTGACGACACATACAATGGATTGAAATCTTTGAAATCTTTTGCCGTTTGTATTGTGCTATTCATTGGATGATCAGAATTATAAACGTCTGACTCTTCGTCCGATACAATGTCTACGACTTCCACAGAGTTTGAGCTCTTTTTTGCTTTACTTTCGGCCAAAGTATTGCTATTTTCAATACTATTCTCAGTATTGATAACAATAGCTCTGAAAGTGATCTTACATTTGGCATAAGTGGCGAATATGTCAAACACTGACTGTTCAGCTACTGTTGACACCTCTCGTGGTTTCTTGATTACTGTCAACTCCCGGTTGAATCGGCACAGACCCCACACGTAGTACTTGTCCTCAGCCGAGATTCCAATGGATATATCGGTCACATAATTAGTGACAACGTCTTTGAACTTAATATCGCCGTTAATTCTGACGGGAAAGGGATTACTGTCTTGGGATCCGTTGCCTATTTGTCCCCATTTATTGTCTCCGAATGCATAGACGTCTCCCTCAGAGGTCAGGAGTAAAGTGTGATCCGAACCGCAAACCACTTTTGTTATCATGTGATCAATCATTGACTCCAGTATTAAAGGCTTATACGACGGACGCATATCTGTTCCCACAGAATAGGCTTTAGTGATGAGACCCAACTGTCCCTCTCTATTGATTCCCCAGACGTAGACCATTCGAGTGACTGTCAGTGCAGCACAAAAGCATTTCCCGCACCCGACGGATATGACTGTGTCGTTAATGTCAACCAGTTGTGGAGTCCAATGATAAGGAAGTGATGAATAGCCGCTTTGGCCGAAGGTGTTGCGACCCCAGGCGTACACCCGACCCGAATCGGTGAGCGCTAAGCAGTGGAAACTGGCCAGAGCTAACTGGGCCACGGATTCCAGTGCCAGCGCTTCTATGAGCTTAGGTGTGGCCGACTTCTCAGTGGTTCCGACACCCAATTGGCCGAAACCATTGGCACCCCATGAATAGCACTGTCCGGTTCGGGTGAGCCCAACGCAGAACTCGCAGCCGAACTGAATGTCAACCAATTGTTTGAACGAAAGGCTTGTGTTGATTGTCGGCAATTCGATGTAGAGGTCGAACACATCCAAACCCAGACAACCGAATCGATTGCCTCCAAAGCCGTAGACTTTGTCCTCATTTGTCGCATAAATAAACGACTTTTCAATTCCGAAAACACAGAGAAGTCTCACGTTTTTGAACTCATTTTTAGTTAATTTTGTTAACAGAATCTGAAAATTGTTATTAATATTCAATAACTTATCCATCGATTTGTTGGTTAAGACAAACGAAAACAATATAATAATTAATATTAATATAAAACCATTAATAATAGCAAAGAATAGACGAGAAAACAATACTTTTGTGTTGTATTTGCGAAACACATGTAAAGTATTTAAAGCGCTCTTCACTTCAAAGTTCAAACACAACACTCCATAACTGGTAATCACATTCTCTGCCATTGGTTTACAAGTTTTTTCTGCAATAGAGACTCAAATCCGGATAGTTTTCGGACCCAACCCATCAATAAAGAACTAAATACTGATGTTTTGGCCAAATCTTGCGAATAAGCAAGGTTATTCCTTACCTAGATCAGAATAAGTCGGCACATATGATATTGGATTTGCAGAGCACTGAAGATAAGAATAGATTTGAACTACAAAGACATGAACTGAATGGCGAAGACTTATCGATGACATTGAATGCGAGCATTGCTTATCAGAGTTAGGGCTCAATAGAATCGGCAGAAAAGTATTGATTAAATGAAAGTTTAATAACATTTAAACCATTTTTACCGTTTGATTGATAACAGAATTTATTAATTTTCATACAATTAGTGGAAATAATTAAATAAAGATGTTTTCAAAAATGAAATTATTATTATTTTGGAGACAATTCTTAATAATAGAATAGTTTTTGCGAAACCAAAACCTATTAATAATAAGCCAATCGATGAGACCCTTGGCATTAGTGCCGAACCAAAGACCTAGAAGTCCTCCGCAATAGAACAAGTAATCAATTAATGTCAAGGTTTAAAAACTATCGCAAAATGAGACAAAAGGTTTAGATTTATAGAAATAAACATTTTTTACAAAATACAATCAAATGCTTAATGAGCTGATCATCAGATTCTTAGCCACCGAGTCCTCCATGTCTTCAAATTCTTGGGTCAAACAAACGTTTATAAAGTTTTTTGAAACGAAATCCAAACAATATTTTTCCAATTCTTGTATATTCTGTTCAATAGCTTTGGTATAGAGTTTACAAACATTTTCTGAATCAATACTATTGGCCAACAGTTGACCGCATTTTTCTTTAAGCACTTCTTCGCCGTAAATGTTGGCCAAAGACAACAACTTTTCTGCGCTTTCGCTGTCAATGATATTCAGTTCATTCGTATATAAGTATTGAATGAATAGTAAAAAAGTGTTATACGAATAGCCATCGAAAATGATTTCATTCCTCTCTTTATTCATATTTTGTTCACATTTTTGCCAAAACTTTTTGTTTCGAATCCGAAGAATAGTTTTGTGTCCAAAGATGTACTGATCCTTGAATTGAAAGCGAATGTCATAATCGTTGGGATTATTGAAGGATTCGGTCAAACAGTTAATCATTGGCTTTGTTTCGGCACTCAATGTCTGAACTGAACAACTATTTTGTATTTGTTCTGAAAGTTCGCAAACATTTAATGCATTCAAAGCAGTCATTGTTTTATTAGATTCAATAGTATTCACACTTTTTGTTTCAATGTCTTTGTCTTCTATGCGAACAATGTTTTCATTGATATCTCTGTTCTCTTCAGTTCTGTTAATAACAATCGCTTTATAAGTGATCCGATTTCTGGCTCTATTCGCATATATATCAAACACTGAGCGCTTGCACTCGACCCCCTCGGGCTCTAATGTCAGGTGCCCACCACTATATCCCCAAACATAGACCTTGTATTGAGTGGAAATACCCACAGATGTGTCGCACATATGAGAAGCGATGATATTTTTGAACTGAATCTCTCCATTGATTCTGACCGGAAACCACTGGTTCTCTTGAGTTCCGTTCCCTACTTGACCACTATTATTGAGTCCCATTGCATAGAGATCTCCAGTAGTGGTCAATAAGATTGAATGGTCTGAACCGCAAACCACTTTTGTAATGCCAAGTGTTTCCGTACAGATCAGAGGAAAGGGTTGTTTCACCGAATCTACAATTGTTTTTCGACCCAATTGTCCGAAACTATTAGAGCCCCAGACGTAGACTAAGCCGTTGTCCAACAGTGCCATTGAGTGGTCTTTGCCACAAGAGATGTCGACAACTCTTCCGTTCAATTCAACTAACTTCGGCGCAAATGCATAGGTTGAGCACTGGTCCCCGATTTGGCCGCGAGTATTGCTACCCCAGGCGTATACCTGACCCGAATCAGTGAGCACTAAGTTATGATATCCTCCACATCTGATTTGAACCACTCTTTTATCCGTCAATGACTTTATCAACATAGGCTTCAGTGACTTATCCCTTCTACCCAATTGGCCAAATTCATTGCTACCCCACGAACAGCACTTTCCGCTTCTGGTCAGACCTAAACAGTGGTCAATACCGAAGCCAATGTCAACCAATCGCTTGTCCGATAGAGTTGTGTTGAGTTTAGGCCAAACAACATAAGCGTCGGTCAAACCCAAGCCCAGACATCCGAAGCGATTGTTTCCCAAACCATAGACTTTGTCCTCATTTGTCACATAAATAAAAGACAGTTTAAAACCGAAAATACATAAAATCCTCAGATTTTTGAACTTATTTTCACTCAAATGTTGGTCTAATTTAGCAAATTGTTTGATATCCACAAACATATCCATTGTTTGATCCATTCGTTTGTTTATTATATTTAATAATAGTTTTAATTAAACAAAATTTAATGCAATTTAAAGCAAACTTCAAATAAAACACTTTTACTAAACAACTGAATATATTTTTAAAACTAATTTTAATTAACTGTAAAAACACTTTTTATTTAAGCTCTTGTTTAGTCTCAGAGTCTCTGACCTCTATCTCATCTAAGCCTCAATTCGTATGAATTTTGTCTCAAAGGCTTATAACCAGACCATTGAATGAGCAGATCAGAGGATTTTTGTACAGCGAAGGCTAGAGCACAGGAGGTGTCAATCAAAGAATATTAAACCGTTGGAGTTGTAGTACATTCTGTACAGTGTTTGCTCTAATCTGATTGGTTCCTCTTTTGCTCTCGATCTGTGAACCAGACTTTCATTTCCATTCAATCCCTTCTACAGTATTAAAGCGTTTATAATCTCTGAATCAGATTCTCTGATCTTAAGCTTTTAAATATGGTCTTAAGTTAAGGCTCTAAAGGCTCTTGATTAAAATGCCATGCAACTTGTTTAGCTATCTCAACTTGCCATTCTATACATGCCTACAATAAAAATTATTATAATTGAGCAGGTACAGATATACCAGATAGAGGTATCAGAGGCGCTGAACACAATTATTCACTAGAATAGAGACAATTCTAGAGTTTGTACAAAATGTATATTAATATTATACGTAGAACATACTGTACCTTTAGTATGTCTCAACAAGATTAAATTGATTTTCGTATTGTCAAAATTGATATCTCATATTAAAGATTATCCAGATTAAAGAATGTACAGTACAGTACTGATTATGTAACCAGTTTTATGTGAGTTATAAATACTGTATTTGTTATGCTATTTGAAAACTAATATCAATTTTGAATCTAATAATCTATTGATGACAAAAATAGCAACATGCTCATTATACAGTATAATACAGTACATTTCATATTAATAGCGTATTACAGATTGTAGTCTACATATTCAGAGCCCAAAACAACATTCTGTTTAGTTATTAAAATTCTAAATGTGTTCAAATCAAAGCCATAGCATATCATAGCATATGATTCGTATCTCCTTTTGTTTCACTCAAATTCCTATCTATTCATCAGTTAATAAATATTTGTTATCTTAACCAACAAATGATTAAACAACAAAATCGTTCACTGAATGACTTCAGGGGTTAAGCAATCGTTGTTTAATTTATATCATTTGACTTTTGCATAATCAGACGATTAAATATTTGTTTTATCCAGATTCAATAGTAATACAATTGATTTTTGTCAATTAATTGCTGACAAAATTCAAATAATTATAAATATGAACAATGTCAATTCGATATTTCATTCATTAAACAATTAAGCTTGTCAATAATGCCCGGGTATGACATTGAAAGGTTTGTCAATCTAACCGCAAAAGAAGTTTCTGAACTCTCCTGCAGTATATGCCATGAGATCATTAGAGAGCCAGTGGTCACCAACTGTTGTCTTCAGACCTTCTGTAACGACTGTATTAGAGATTGGCTCAGAAATCACAACTCCTGTCCTTATGATAGGAAAACATTGTCTGTTAATGGACTAAGACGTGCACCCAGGTATGCAGTGCTAGCAAATAGCATCTCTATACTGTATATATATTTAAAGTTCTATTTTGTACTGGCTAATGGCTATTTTGAATTACACTCTCATTTAAATTGTCTGAATTATCTAAAATCACAAGAATTCTGACGAATCTGTTGGGAAAGTTGGAGATCAGATGTGACTATAGAAAGACTGGATGTGAAGAAGTACTCCATTTGGAGAATTTGGAACAGCATCAGTTGTCTTGTCCTTTCAATATCGTACTGTGCGACAACTGTACCTGTGTCGTGAAACCGGGTCATAATTGTGTTCGAGAATTATTGATTATTAAGAATAAATTGTTGGAAGAAAACGATGTTTTGAATGCAGAGAAAGAGAGTTTAGAACAGAATATACGCGAAAATGAAGACAAATCTAAACAATATATCGAAGTATTGAAGTCTGAGAGAGAAAGTCTACTTAAGAATTACGAGGAAATCAATCATAAATCTAATGAAGAAATAAATGAACTCAAGTCTGAAAAACAGAATTTATTGAAGAAAATCAATGAAATTAAGGAAACTTTTAAACAAGAGTTCAGTGCTTTGAAGTCAGAAAAGGATAAACTCATGAATTCATTGAAACAAATGACAAAATCTATGGATAAATATGCAGCACTTATTCAAAACTAATTAACTGATTGCTAAATATGTTTTACAATTATTTTTTCAATTTATAGTCTTCCGGATCCCTCCAAAAATCGACTTCCTCTGTGTTTTTTAGTGTAAGAATTTTTTTCGATTAATTTACCTGAAATTCAAAATTAATTTCACTTAAGGAACAAAATTCAATCCGAGATATGATTAACGAATCGCGAAAATACGTGAACCGACCGATGATTACGGAATGTAATACCAGTACAGAAGTGGCAGACACTATAATAGCCATCGTTTGTCAAGAGTTACGAAATAACGACAATATGTTTAATATTTGTCAGAATATAGTCTATAAATGCGACCACGAGTTCGGCAGCAGTTGGTATTGTTTGGCCAATTATGTCAGGAATGGTCAGAACTACTGTCACAGCAGTTCATACATCAAAATAAAATTCGGATCACTTTTATTCAAAATATTCCGAACAAAATTCGTAAGTAATAAAGCAATTCGTTTGTTAGATTAGAAATGAGCAAGATCTATTAATGCCTGAAAGATATGTGAACTTAGCTTGATAATTCAAGTCATATAAAATTAGATCAAATCCTGACCGATGCTTGCAAAGAGGCAAAATTCAGCAGTAAATATGCCTGGGTGTTGATTGCCCAGGTTAGCAAGAAAATGGTTTTACTTAAATATGTTCTCACTGTTCAGTTAGACGTATCTGTTCTGAGAAGACGTATACGGAATGGAAGGATCAGAAGAGAAATAAAAGTATTTGAATCGGATATGTCGTCGGATATGGTCTCGAATGTAGAGTCGATTACATTGAATGCTTTGGAGAGTTTCGAGACATTGAAAGACATTTCATCTGAAGTACAGATGGAAATGGAGAACAAGTATGGCGGACAGTGGCAGTGCTTAGTCTTTAATTTTGGTGATCAGAGTATTCACACGAAGAAGAAAAAGTATATTCGCTATGAATTCGCAGAATTGAAAGTTATTTTATTCCAAACTTAAGACTAAATCAATTACAATACCCAAAGCTTAAGCTGACTATAGGTTAAACAACTCTGAATTATTCCAGAGTATATTTTTTTATTTTTAAAGTTTTTTTTATTGAAATACAATTCAATGAATGAAATGTTTTCGTTTCGATTGAATTTTTTTTGAGAATTTAATTAAAAATTTATATAATTTTTGTAAAAACAGAATATAATTCAATGATATAAAAAATGTTTTATAAATCAATAAAAGAATAAATTCATATGAATTCAAACGAATTGTTAAGAGATGTAAATCAAATATTACTTCAAATAATACGAATCGATTTGATAATCAAATTCTTAGCCATCGAGTCATCCATGTCTTCAAATCCTTGGGTCAAACAAACGTTTATTAAGTTTTTCGAAACGAAATCCAAACAATATTTTTCCAATTCTTGTATATTCTGTTCATTAGCTTTCGTATAGTTTACAAACATTTTCTGAATCAATACTATTGGCCAACAGTTGACCGCATTTTTCTTTCAGCCCTTCTTCGCCGTAAATGTTGGCCAAAACCATTAAATCGCCGACACTTTCGATCTCAATATCCATACAATTCGTGTATAAGTATTGAATA
>JAQIWA010003271.1:0-10885 GCA_034693305.1 Eueremaeus valkanovi | reverse complement strand
AGTGCGAGAGAGAGCTAGTGAGAGAGAGAGTTAGGGAGAGAGAGAGAGAGAGAGAGAGAGAGAGAGAGAGAGAGAGAGAGAGAGATTGCACTTTTGGATAATGCATAATACAGTTGAGAATAATAGCCAAAAATTTTTATGTACAATACAAATGATTGATTAATGAATGTTTCAAAAAATAATATAGTTTTATAGATTCAATGCACATGTATTGGTGTTATTGATTATAAAACTACGTATAATATTGTGTATTGTATGGCAGACACACTCAAAGAGTTACCTAATATACAGATATGTGTATTGTGTGTAGAAATATAAGAGAAACACAATCTCTCAGAATAATGAGATTATACATCAATGTTATTGTTTATAAACATAATAAAAATAAATCATTGGCTCACAAATTGGTGAATAGTGTATCAGTGTTGGCCTGCCTTTCCTCTATACAACACCATTCCCTGACATCGCATAAATAAAAGACAGTATTAATCTATTATGAGATAAGAGAATATATGACTACAGAATAAATCTTATTTATCATATGTTATACATTAGCAGAAAAATTTTTGACTCAAAAAATATTATTTAGATTTCGTATATTTTCAGCTAATCTTATGTTCTTTTGTCTTCTGAATAAAATATGGATCTTATGATCAATAATAGAAAACATGAATTTCTCATACATTTAGCGAAAAATAGCTATAAATATAATTATTAATAAATTAGTTAATTATTTAAAATAATAGCTTTTGGTTTAAATTATAAATCAAATGTCAGCCATTACAGAGTATTACCAATGTTAAATTAAAGTTATTTTACTTGCTTGTTCTTTTTATTTTCATGGAATATTACATAGTAGTGAACCTGGAGCTTTAACTAATCATCATTATTTGAACTATTTTTAAAAACAGTAAAACATTTAATTAGAAGTATTAGTTAAGCGGTGTATGCATTAAAAGCCTACAGATTAGTAATTGATCTGGACAGTAAACTTTTGAACTGGCACTAATGTACTGTATCCTGTTCATGTTTATTTTATTGTTCCAGAACTTTCGATTACATAATCATAATTTATATATTCATTTGCAATATTCAATACTTTTGTAGTCCATCTCTAACTCTGTGTATGTGTGCACACAATGTGTTAACTTTTTTTTATAACATTTTAATTGTAATTCATTTTATGTCTTAATAAATGTCTGTCGACTACCAAAAGATTTTTGTCTCAGTTCTAACTTCATGTATACAACAGTTAAAAGCATATCACTTAGAGTTGCATTAAATTAATTATAATTAAACTTATTTGTAATGAATATTTAAGACAGAAGTAAATTACACTGAGCTAATCATTCTCTATTTAATTAACTCAATTTAATTAAATATTTTCAATTATTAACATTCATTTACTTTATAAACAGTATTACATTAAATGTGAAATAATTTATTAAACAAATAATGACAACAATATTGTAATTAATTGTATATCAAGTGAATGCATTGTTTGTTAACAATTATATCAATCATATGAATCACATTCTTATTACACAAATATTAATAAATTATTAATTATTTTAGTTTACAGTATGTCTGGAATTTAGCTACTTAATTATTTAGTCGAGAATAGCAGGGTGCTTTCTAAATGTCTACATTTATATTTATGTTTACTGTAGCGCAATTATCAGAGCCTCCAAAACACGGCGGCAAAGCTGTTTATAACAGTCTGGCGCCAACAGAATGAGAAAAAGGGGTCTTTTATGTTGAATAAAATATAATGTTTTAACTCATGTGAACACAACACTAATTCAATAGTCTGTTCGCATTCAAGTTCAAGTATGAGAATTCATATGGAAAGTTCCAAGTTCAAAAGTGTTGAACTGGGTCTGAAAGTTCACCTGCTAACTATTGAGTTGTTGCGTTAGCTACCCTTTTATTTGCAATGATGACACCAGACTCATCCTTGCCGCTTTGCCGCCGTGTTTTGGAGGCTCTGGTAATTATGAATCATGAAAACCAGACTTCATTTAGACCAGGTTGAATTTATATTCTCTTCTCCTCAAGAAAGTGTAGGTTAAAAAACTGATCAGACATTTATTTTTCTTCCAAATGTCTTATAAGTTATTCTCTGCACAAATAAATAAGAAATGAAATGAATATTAAATATAATATAATATCGGATAATATAAATGCTATTTAAATATAAAACGCTAAGTAATGACTGGTATTAATGCCTTAAAGCGTATTATATTATATAAAAGTTTAACGAATAGACTGTAATATGAATACTGACGGCTAATGACTGTTTCCAATACTGTTGAGCCAATGATTTTCATAAAAATAATGAATGAATATTAATAGGATTAAGTGCTTACAGTATTGCAGTATTGCTGCCCAAACGTTGACTTCTCTCCAGTGTTTGCATCACTATTTCAATCCAGACTTTTCTGCCGATTCCCGGAATAGCTCTGAATTGACTCAAATGAATGCTTTTATTCATTTTATTAGAATATTATATAATAATAAAAATTTAGTTAATTATGATTAGAGAGAAATATATTATCCGGACAATAATTTTTCAATAATTTTCTGCACTAATTGATAATTAATTAACATTTTTCTGTAAATGCAGTTCAATATAGGGAATAGAGTGCAATAAAAGATAACGAAGCGATTGGATGCAAGTGTTGAACAGTTCTGAGTTCATTAAACACACATTTCTATTGCAATATTGAATAGCAGACACACATATCTAGTTTCGATCTACGCCTGAAAGACTGCTTCGCTAACAACACTATTAATCGTTGCAGTGAAGCACTGATTCCTTACTTTTGTTTCCGCATTCAATTCAATCAACATTTAACGCAATAAATAATTTGTATAAAACTTATACAATGTTTTCGAAAAACTTTGTCGTCAACTAAATAACGAATAAGTTTGCTATAAATACAAATAAATAATTCAGACCATTTTGAAATAAAGTGGAATTGAACTAGCTTCAATATATTTTGGCAATTGTTTCTAAATAATAGGAAACAGTAGTTAGAGTCAAATAATTGCTTCATATGATTGGAAAATCACATTTTCTTTGCTCCAAATATCGTATTGAGAGAGAAATCTATATTTTTATAAATTAGTTACTGAACTCTCGGTTAGATTTCATATATGTGTTCACTCTATCACAAATGTCTTTCCTCTTTATCTCTCTATCGCTAATATATAACTTATTTAATCGAAAATTGAATCATAAATTCTGAGATTATTCCTGAATCAGAGGAAAGACAGAAAAAGAAGAAAAAAAATTGAGAGAGAAATGAAAAGCAATTTAAGGCGAATGCAAGCCATGAGAAGCTGAGATGAGATGCGAAACTGAATCTATGTTTTTGATTATAGCCGTACGTAAAGACAGTATACTATCTATACTATCGTTTGACTATCTATTTATTGAGCTATTCGTCTGGTTTACAAATGAAGTGGATATTAAATTCAAATAAATCATTTTCTGCTCCAAATGACACGAATATTATATTTTATAATAAATTTTCTGTAAATTTTCATTTTATACGGATTTTGTTCGGAAAACCATTTTTCTTAACTTTTTTTTTCGAAAAACTTTTTTTTTACAATACTTTAGAGATATTCCTAAACTTTGTGCAAAAGAAAAGGAAAATATTTTTGGGGAAAAAAATAAATAAAAATTCGATTTTGATTGAGTAAAAACACAAGAGCTTTGAATTTTCAAACTAATACTAAACATATTACATGTGAATAGCGTAAGGAATATATAGTTTTGGCTATAAATCTATAATTTAATTATGTTTTGGCCAAAAACGAAAGTTCAGTTTTTTTTATCGGAAAAATTGAATTATTATTTATTATATTATTTTTTTCGTTCGTATTATATAAACAGTTTGTTTTTCACTAAATCTTGTGTTAAGTGAATGAAGAAAATTGTAGCAAAAATTTTGAAAAATGATTTAATAATAGTTTAATATTTATAATATAATAATAATAATAATTTGTGAACTAATTTAAACAATTTTATGCATAAATATGATTATTCTTTTGCATAGATATAAAAGGCTATAGTTTTCTGTTGAAAATCTTCTCATTCTTCATAGTATTTCATGACATAAATCGCTTTAACTTTTTTTTCTCTCTTTTGATTTATGAGCATATCTTTAGGGAATTTTTGACACTTCTCTCACTGTCTCTCCATATCATATATAATATATTAAAGCCTTGTTTTTAATAGTCTTCACGAAAGGGGACAAGAATTATAATAAATAAAATAAATAAATAAATTCATTGATTTTCTCTGTTTTATTACTTCAGAGACCAATGGTTTATAAAAGATTTATTTATTATGAAAGATATTTTTTTCTGTGACAAAAATATATATTATTTTTCTCGAATTGTATTAAAATATTTAATAGCATTGAATGTGAAATGTAATGAATGGAAAAGAGATTTAAATTTTCTATAAAAATAAATTATTGATTGAATATAAATATTTTCAAAAATGCAGATAATTTTGATTAATATTTTTTGAAAACTTTTCACATTTATTATAAAATGTTTTTTCGTATGAAAAAAAAGAGAATGTTTTTCAAACCAAAAAACATTTTAAACAATTTTTATGTATTGTATATAATGTGCGGAAAAAAAGAATAAAAAATATATATACAAATGGTTTGTATAAACGAAAAGTACATAATTATAAGATTAAATGTTTAGTAAAAAAAATTACATAAAGAATAAAAAATTAGAGCAAAAACCTGAAGAAAAATAGCATTTCTTACGACAAAAAGAGGTCTTTTTTTGCAAAACTATGTAAAACAGTCTTCGAATCGTAATATACACTAAAAATATATAATTTTTTATTTACACTAAAAGTTTAGACAAATTTTTTGGGAAGAAATCATTTGAGTTTGTGTTTGAAAATGAATTAAAAACTCATCATTAGATTTGAAATATTGGCGAAATGCGTGTCTTTGCACAGATAGACAACGATTAGAATTGCGTTGAGTGTATGATAGCGTGAATTTGGCAAATAATCGACTTATTTGAAAATTTTTAAACAATTTTGATTCAATAGAAAATGATTTGTGTTTTGTAGTCAAAAATGAATTCATGTTTGAAGCGAACAATAGGAGAGCATTGATAGCATTGATAGCAAATTTCATTACTATTACTAAAGCCAAAGAATATCATTAGAGTAACGGCGCTAACAGTTAAGGCCATTGCGGGATATAGCCATTGATTGTGGATTGTTTGGAGCAAACAGTACACTATTTTCATGCTTTCCGCTCTTCTGGTCCCAAATATTAATCATTTAGAGTTTTGTCTTTATTTTTTTCAGACCTTTAGAAACAAATATAACAATTAATTTCGAGAACAGAATAGAAACGTAAAGCAAAAGCTAAATATAGTAAACGAATATTTCTATTCTCATAAAACTCAAACTCCATATAATACAGAGTAGTATATGATATAAGGCACTCGACATCCTCTCTATGGCCAACACATGTTCACTGATGAGTGAACATAAGTTAAAATTAATATAAGAATCGTTTCATTTATATAACATATTTCTATTCACTATTCTATATAAACAGTAAAAAATTATATCAAAAATAATATAACGTTTAGATTCCTAAAGAATATTAGTTCATATCATATACTGTATGTATAGTCAGTTAAGGGCAGAGAAAAGAGCGGTTATATTAATGGATAGCAAAGAGCTGTCAGTTTTCTCAATCAGAATAAGAAATACAAAAATTTTTGCACAGAATTTCTTCTCAGCAGTGAATCACAATTTGTGAATAAAACAAATTTTAAACTAAAAAAAACTTTTTGCCCCAAAACTAAAATCTCAAATAGAAAACAAAATTGCATTGAATTGTCAGATGAGAAAAGTCTAACAAAATAGTCAAATGTATTCATTTATTTGGTTTTTCCGATTTCTTTTCCTTTTTCTTTCTATTCACTGAGACTTATCTTTAATATAATTCTATGTTTTTCACTCACTTTTTTCATTTATAATTTTCACAGCTCTTCAATAGGTTTAGAAAATGAGAGAAAAGGCGAGAATTTTCTTTAAACTCAACTTTACTTTCTTAATGATTCGCTCTCTCTCTCTCTCTCTCTCTCTCTCTCTCACTCTCTCTCTCTCTCTCTCTCGCGCATATGTGAACACCATATGATATGAAGTCAAATCTTGTAATGACATAAAATATATATTGCTTAATATGCCGAAGAACTTCCAACTTTTTCCTGCTTTCTCACACACGCATGCATTTGCTTAGATATTATCGCAAATTCTATTAACTATTTATTTTCTGATTAATTCTCATCTCATATAGAGTTCTTGTTCTGTATTTTTCTTTTGTCTTATAATTTAATTTTAACGAATCAATCATCAAATGTAACGTAAATTTTCTTAATATATTCCACTGTTTGACACGTAATGACAGAAAGTCATTGAGAGCTGAAAATTGAAATTAAATTTCACTCAAACTGTGAATTAGAATAACAAAGAAATAGAAAATTTGTTTCAACAATAATATAACAAAATTCCAGACATAATATCGTTAGGATTTGAGACGAAAATAGGTTTTTGCTGTTCTTTGTTCTGCTTTACAATTTGTGAAATGGCTTTAAATCACATATGAGTTTATATATCATATTTCAGCTCTCACTTCAGTCTACCATTGCCTCCCATTCCCTCTCCTTCTTCTCCATTCATTCAAATACAATTCAATTAATAGCTGATGCGTTAAAAATAAATTATGGATATTATAAAAAACATATGCAATACAACTGCAAACGATATTTATAAATAAAATATACTTTCATTAAAGTAGAGCAAAAATGTTTGTGCAGTCAATGGTCTTTTAGGTTCATTTAATAATATTTTAATAGCCCTTCTATGACATACTGCTGGCAAATATTGCAGACAAAAGTCAAATAATTTTTTCTGTTTAGACATTCACTGCATTTTTTTTGTTACTCTTTTCTTGAAAATGAAAATTGTATTCAAATTTTGTTTTATTGCTTAATGAAAATCCTTTTCCATTAAATTGATGCAAAAGTTTTGGTTTTTATAGTTTTACATAATTTGATTAAAATTCGGCCAATTTTCTGATATAACCAAGCAGGGCTTTAATGGGGGTAACGAATGGATGAGAATATTTGAGTGGGCTTGAAAATATTTGATTGGATGTTTTAAAAACACCCTTGACGTGTCATTTTATTCAAAATTGCTTACAATTATTAGTTTATAAAATTATAATTTTTTATCCGAAAGCATCGCAAACCTGGCTATCATTGAATTTTTTATTATAAAATATAGAATTTTTACTTTATATTAAAATTCAAAGATTAAAATCATATCTGTGCCGGTGCACTGGGATCTAAATGCATATAAAATCCAAATTTTCTATTAGAGAACAGAAATCCTGGAGCAAATAAGTTGAACCCTGGTATCTAATTTCCATTTACTATTAGTGGTTAAACATTATTATTTGTTTAAAAATGCGATTATTTTGTATTAATAAATTAAATAGATAAAATGGTATGCTGGGTCCAATTTGAAGAACAGACAACTTTACTTGGTATATCAGCAAAGAGGATATATGAGTGAATATGAAATGATCTTGTCAATGATAATTCAATTATATTCTTGAGGCTTGCATTCAATCAAAAGAATTAGGATTTTTCAAACAAATGAAAAGTTTTCAGTTTAATGAGATTTAGTCCTAATTATAATCCAGTCCTTTCTTATGCTTATGATCTCTGACTCAATCCATGTCTTCTCTAATTCAAGTCTCGATTTCTGTCTTTATTTTGATCTCGTATTCTATGTCTGTCTTTACTTACATTTCGATTATTATATAAATCATTCATAAAATCTGAAAAATTAATGGCGAAGTCCTTATACAATATTTAATCTTGCACAATTTTGCCAAGATTTCTTAACTAGATTTGCAAATCAAGCCCAACTTGCAAAGACACCGGTCATAAAAATTTTGAATCTAATAAAGAATTTGAATTATATACACATATTTCTGATCTGAAATAAGTTTCAGAAGATACCCTTGGTAATCACATTTTCAGTTTATACTATACAATGCACTTACTATGAAATTCATACTATAATACAGTGTATTATCGATAATACTGTACGAATAGCACTGTATTGTACAGTACATACTGTTTTGAATTTAAATATGTTCTTCATATACAGTAATAAAGTATTAAAATAAATAATAAATTTCTTGAATTTAAAACAAGAAAAGTTGAGTTCAGTTTAGCTTTTTATACACAGAATATTTTCAAATAAAATACAGAATTTCAGAAAATAAGTATCATTTAAATAAAAAACCAATTCTAGTGATGCATATATTTGTTGACTATAGTATTAGAGCACAAAAATCAATAAGAATTTTCATTTGATTGCATCGAAAAATAAAAACTAAATTATATTATATTTATATTTAATTCAAAACATTTATTGAACTTTTATGGGAAGAAAACGAATGGAGAAAAAACAATAAAATCATTTTGACTTATATTAATCTCTCCATCAGTCGGCTCGTCTGCAAAAGACAAAAAACATAAGAGAAAAGCAAATATTTTATTCCAGATTCCAGTCTTGTTTGTCAACTAAATTACTGGGAATTGTTTTAAGTTTATATGGATTTTATGGCTTATAAATGGAAATACATTTTAGAAAATCTGTGTTCAAAACGCAGACTATTTTTTTAAGTGCCCGTTAGGACTGTTAGGCGTAATCTCTTCTCAATTCTGGTTAAGATCTTTGTCTGAAAATGAATGACAATTGCATTCAAACGTATTAATTATTGTGTGCTCTTCTGTATCACCTGAACCAATCATTATAATCGAACCTAAGCTCAGGATCACATTTTCCACTTTCTATCTATTTATAGATTTTTTCTATTTTTCCTTGTCTTTGGTTATTAATATTTTGCTAATCAACCAAATGTGGGGTAGTCAAGCTATTCTGCAATATAGACCAGGGCAATCAGTCAGCAAATATTATAAGATTAGCAAGATCATCTAATTGAAAAAATTCAATAATTAAACCAATAATAATATCTGATTTAAAAATATTGTAATTAAATCAATAAAAATAACAAGAATTACAAAATTGATAACAAAAATATAAATTAATTTGTGACAGTTCAGTTCAAAACCTCATTTATCAATTGGATTATCAAGCTAAATTGAAGGACATTTTTGTTTTGACCTGGGCACTTATTTGTTAATTTCGATTCGTTCCTGTATACCGTAAGACTGCTATTAATTTGATACTTATTTTTCTCTATTGTTTGTGTATTGAGTGAAATATTTGTGTTCACTCTATAGAGCATTATTGTTCGTTAGGACAGGCATTGGGAACCTCTACGACACGCCATTAGAGAGCTTTAAGATTTAGGTAAAAGAATACTCTTTTCGATAAGCCTTTCGTTCAGAGCATTGCATAAAATGTAAAATAAATGTCTCTTTCGTATCGATTCTTAGCTCAAAAAACTTCTTAATCTTAGAATTCATAAAATATTTGTCATTTTGGCTCAAACTTACATCAATTTTTGAACACAACAAACAGAGTAAACATAAAAAAATATACCATGATCATTCTGAATAGAGACAAGAATACTGAATAATCTGTTCTCTATTTTTAACTACAGTTTTATTGTCATTAATGAACATAAATGATTGAATCGTAAAAAATATAATTTGATTCATATTATCATAATTTAATAAAAATTCATTTTTTATTCTTTTTTCTACAGAAAAAAATAATTTTTTATATTGAATATAATTGTTATATAATGTAAAAAAATAATTGAATTTTACATTTTTTATTTGACTTACAGTTCAGTGAAGTCTAAATTTCTTGTTTGGATTGGAATATAATTTCAGAGTTTGATTGATAACCAAATAATATATGGCTAACAATGTTATGAAAATTATAAGTATTTGAAAGTTATTTTTTTGGAGTTGTATTTAATGATACATTTTAGTGAACTTTACTTAAAATATACTTCAATTCATTGAATGAAATATCGATTCAATTGAACGAGAATTTCGTCTTTTTTTTTTTGAAGAAGTCATTAATTCTGTATTCAGATTAAAGAAGTGAAAAGAGCTTGATGCATTTGTAAGTATAGTTAACCGAGATGTTAACTACGATAATATCAAGATAATTACTATTGTATAGAAATAAAAAGAAGCCATGTCAAAAATAATGGATGAAAATCAGAAATGACCGCTAAATCAGATATACAGTAGAAAAGTATAACAGAGTATAAAGTCTTTTAGGCTTTTCATTGTTAAAAGTTTTAGTCAAAGAATTCATCAATAGTTAAGCCGATTAAAAATCTTCGGTTCAATTATGAGAAATGGTTTCTAAAAAAAATCGGAAAAAATTCAGAAAAATTGCAAACTTTTCTTAAACTAAATTATTATTTGAATTGAATTTTTTGGTTGTTATGAGTTTTCATGTTTCATAATGAATGAGGAAATTCACTCACAAATTAAAAATTGATCATTAGTTTTGCTACAGTTCATCATTATCAAGATTCTTGATCAATTTTTAAGTTGTGACTTAAAGTGAGTGAATTTTCTCATTTATTATAAAACATAAATTATTATTATTTGATATGATTTACACGACGAGTAATCTATAAATAATTGGTATTTTCATTTATAAGAGCTCTGTATAAAATAAGCATGCTCAATCTATTTTATTATGAATTTATTATAAAATAAGCATGGTTATTTTTTTAATACCGTATTCCCGCACATACACCGGCATGCCACTATAAAATGAATCATACCAGGTGCCCTTATACCCCGGGGTATA
>JAQIWA010003270.1:0-10887 GCA_034693305.1 Eueremaeus valkanovi | reverse complement strand
TTTTTTGTTTCACTGGAATTAAAAATATAATTAATTATATATTTTTATTAATTATTATTAACATTAAATAAATTGATTTGTTTTTGTGTTTCTCTTATTTAATTAAATTATTATTTTTATTATTTATTTATTATTTTTATTTCACAATTAGTTTAAATGTTTTGATTGTATATTCACTGCTGTTATGTCTGTTGTGTCCGATCCGTACCGTTCGGATCAGCAGAAGTGTTGCGACCGAACCAGTGTTGCAAACCATTTAACAACAATAAACAATAACAACATATAATATAATTATAATATAATAGTTATATAAAAGTCTATACAATATATAATAATAACAGTAATGGCGACTAATATTTAATTATTAAAAATACTGTCTCTGAGTCTGCAAACACTCACTTGAGAGTCAGACGAGTCAGACGTTAACTTCACTGTTCATTTCGGAGATCTTTTCTCTCTCTCTCTCTCTCTCTCTCTTTTCTCTCTCCCATAGACTCTCATACACTCTCACAGGCACTCAGACTCACTCTCAATCTCTCGCTCTCTATATATCTCTTATTCATTCAATACACTCGACTCACTGTATTGACTCTTCTTTAACATAACAAAAATACACTGTTTTTTAATGTTTTTAATGCAATTCGCTTTAATATGCTGTTACAAAATGATGAGGGTGGTGACGTTATGCCATGCTCAAGACACCTTATCTATGCCATTAAGGGCCAAATAAGTTGATTCTATGTAACTTTGTTTATGTATGTGTTTGGGGTCATATTTTTATTTTATTTAACATTGCTATTCAGCTCTTAAACAATATACACTATTTTTTGTAGGTGCAGGGCCATTGACTTTGATCTTGCTTTTAATAGATAATGGTTTAAAAATAGAAGGTAATGTTTATTTTGATGATCACAATTAAATATATCCTTTCTATTTGCGAATATTCTAGAATATAGAAAGAGCATGGTAATAATATTGATGAAAAAGCATCTAGGATCTAGGATTCTTAAGAATAGGGTCTTTAAAAAACATCTTTAAGATACTAATGTTTTTTAACGCATTCATTTAAATGTCATATAGTGCGCTCTAACGGTCAACATTTGTAACTACAGTAATACAGAAAAACAACTAAAATCTGATTGAGTTTAAGCGAAATCCCCAAAACATTGGAGAAAATACTAGAATTTAGTTATCAATTATCGCAATAAAAATGAGAAAATTCCGGACATTTTATTTCATAATAATAAGTAAATAAGGGGTTAGTACTTAAAGTACGCACATATAGTGTAGGAACGGATTCTACTGAACTAATCATACTTTTCAAACTATTATCAAAGAAAAATTCAACTGATCATCTTGACAATTTGAAAAATAATTACAATTCAACTAGCTCTATTACTTTACAGTATTTGATGTCTTTATTAATTCTGAATTTTAAGAACCAATTGTAAACTTTTACTCAAATTTATTTGAAATGATTAATCTAGCTATAATTGTTTTGAAAAAGTATCAAGGTTATGAAAAATTATTTATTAATAAAGATAATCGTATTAAAAAAGTTGACTGCATCAATTTCTCAATGAGAGAGCTCTTTTTAGAGGTGTGTCTATACATACTCGTGAGCCGTACTGTAGGTACTTAACGAATAGCACCCAAACAACTGAAGTGTTTGTTAATGTATTGGCGTTTACTGTAAACAGAGATCCAAACGAAAAATAACGAATAAATTAGTTATAAATACAAACAAACAATAATTGATTGAATAAACAGATAAACAGAAACAGAAGAATCAGAAGAATGCCATTGAATACGACACCGATAGCCAGTCCGACCGAAGAACAACAGGAGAAGCTGTTGGACGAGTCGTTGGGTATCGTTAAAGTGCAGTCATTTCAGATGAAGTGCTGTTTGGATAAGGGTTTGTATGAATTGAATCCATTGCCACCCAATCGGGACAACCATTGCCTCAAATGAATGCTCTGTTTGTATGAATCGATTGACTAATCGTTTGGTTCACTTGAATGTCAGGCAAACTCATGGAAGCGCTAAAACACGCGTCGAATATGTTGTCTGAGTTGCGGACATCACTGCTGTCGCCGAAGTCCTATTACGAGCTCTATATGTCTGTTACGGATCAGTTGAGACATCTGGAGATGTATTTGTTGGACGAGTTCCAGAGGGGCCGCAAAATGGCCGACCTCTACGAACTGGTCCAGTACGCCGGCAATATCATACCCCGACTCTATCTACTCATTACCGTCGGTTTGGTATACATGAAGACAACGCCCGGTTGTCGTAAAGAAGTCCTTAAGGATTTGGTCGAAATGTGCAGAGGTTTGGCATCCGTTCCAACAGTGGGAACAGTGCTTACCATTCAATCAATGGCTTATAAAATAACAAAAATTTTATATTTTTATTGAAATTTTTGTTTTACTGATTATAACGGCGGGAATCGGGTGCCGATCCGATAGATAGGGGACAGGGTTTAGGTAAGGACAGGAAGGGTAGACAAGGGGTTATAAATTTTTTGTTTGTTTTTGTTAAGGACTTTAATCATAAAAATCTGTTTTTTTTTATTTTCAATTATTTTAATCCGTTTTTTGTGATACATATCTGCGAAACCCAATACAGGTGTTCAGCACCCACTCAGAGGTCTCTTTCTGCGCAATTACTTACTCCAGTCCTGTCGTAATGTATTGCCGGACGTGACCGAAGACGTGACGCTGAGTTCGGGCGACGCCAAGGAGGACAAGCCCGGGTGCGTTCAGGACTCGATTGACTTTATTCTATTGAATTTCGCCGAAATGAATAAACTGTGGGTTCGTATGCAACACATTGGCCACACGCGCGAGAAGGACAGGCGGGAGAAGGAGAGACTTGAGCTCCGATTACTCGTCGGAACGAATTTGGTATTAAATATATTTATAATTATTTTTTTAATCAATTTTTTCGAATTATTTTTGAAAAATATTTTCTATTTTTTTTGTTTGTTTTTTTTTATTAATTAAATATTTTTTTATATTGTTTGACCTAAAGGTCAGACTTTCGCAGTTAGAATCAGTGGATCTGGAAGTCTATAAGAAAGTTGTTTTGCCGGGTATTCTGGAACAAGTGGTCAGTTGTCGCGACTCGATAGCACAGGAATACCTAATGGAGTGTCTGATCCAAGTATTTCCGGATGAGTTTCATTTGGCAACTTTGCAGCCGTTCCTCAACAGCTGTGCACAGCTGACCCAAAACGTAAACGTGAAGAACATTATTATAGCACTGATAGACCGGTTGGCTATGAGTAAGGACATAGAACTGCCCACAGATTTGTTCGACGTCTTCGCCAAACAGATAACGCAAATAATTCAGACGAGAAATGATATATCACTCGAAGACATAATCCTAATGAAGGGCTCATTAATTAATTTCTCGCTAAAGAAGATCACAATTAGTGCCAAACGAGAGGAGAGTATTAATTGTGTCTTAACTAATGCGCTGAACGTTATTAAGGATAAGAATCAGACGATTATACCGTTGCGAAGCAATTTGGGTAAAGAGTTGTTTAAGTTCTTTAAACTGCCCTTTAGTTTCGGTAATACCAATGGCATAACTGGGTTATCGCCCATCAAAATGAGCCTCAAACTGACCGCTTATAAAGTGAGTCCAAATTGTTTTTGATTTGATTTATTGGAGAAAATATTTTTTTTAATCAATTTTTTTCGTTTAATTCCTTTGTTTTTTCATAGGATTTACTCAAAGAGACTGCGGCTCACGATCTGCACAAAGAGGTGACCCTGACACTGATAAACTCGGCTTTGGATAACTGTGCCGAAGACGGTGTGGAAGAGTCGGACCGACTGTCGCTGAATGAAATGGAAGTGTTTTTGTCTGAAATATGCGATCCTTTAATAAACGGCAAAAACAAAGACCTGGACATCGATGAGACGGACGAAGACTTTATTGACGAACAGCTACTGTTGTCCCGATTCATACATTTCCTATTTCTGCCGCAATGTATAGAAAATAGCGACGAATTGGATAACTATTATCTGCTGTTGTCGTCGACGCGTAAGATCCTGAGCTCCGGCGGCCCTAAACGTATTCGCTATACATATCCGTCGCTTATCTTCGAAGCGTTGAAACTATCGCTCAAATACTCCAAACAAGAAGAGGACAGTAATGCTGGCGACGACGAGGACAGTAATGCCGGCGCCAAACAACGTGACCCGAAGTGGCAAAAGAAATGCCAAAAAATATTTCAATTCATTAATCAGACGATCGGTTCGCTAATGAAAGAAAGCAATTGTTCGGAACTGTGTCTGAAATTGTTCTTAGAGTCGGCACAGAATGCGGCCAAAACACGGGTAGAGAACAGGGAGACGATTGCATACGAGTTCATAAGCCAGGCGTTCAGTATATATGAAGAAGAGATTAATGACTCGAAAGCACAACTGTTTTGTCTTTTACTGATTATAAGTACTGTTAAAGAGATTGGGTTTGAGTCCGAAGACAATTATCAGCCGCTGAAGAGCCAGTGCTGTCTAAACGGCGCCAAATTGGTTAAGAAGTCGGATCAGATCAGAGCGATTCTGGCGGCGAGTCTTCTGTTCTGCGATTTCAGCGCCAATACTATTGATTCAGAATTAATGAAATGCATTAAAAAGTGTTATAAAATCGCTTCAAATGTTTTGGACTCTGAACTACAGTTACAGCTCTTTATTGAGATTTTATCGCATTTAACACTTTTGGTCCGCTTTAACGATAAGGATATACAAGAGATGTGCCGACAACTGGTCGACAAAATCGATGAACAGAGCAAAGAGACCACACTTTCCGAACTCATTCAACGCCAGTATAATAATAATCAGACGGTTCTGAAGCACAAGAATGTCATTAAAAGCGATTAAATTTTTTTTTATTAATGAATTCATTATAAAAATTATGTTTTTTTTTCTTTTTTTTATTTCATATCATTTATGAGTATTTTTTGGTCTTTTTTTTGTATTAAGTAATCGATTGTTAATTGAATAGTAAATTGTTTTAATGTTTTTTATGTCTTTAAATACAAGACTCGAATCATATTATTCTGTAATCCTTTTTAATGGAAAAAAATGAAATATTTATTGAAAATAAAATAATTTTATTTATTAAAAAAGTTTTTTATTCATTAAATATATTTTTCGGAAATATTTCTTAAGAATTATATTTCAATTAAAGGCTAAAAAATTCTGTTTTAAAATGATTTTAATTATTTAAACGGAAATCAATTCTTTATTTGAAATTAAGACTCATTTTCCGTATGTTTTCAATAAGTTTTAAACATTTTTATGAATTATTATAATCACAAAAATTTTCGTATCATTTGTTTGGAGTAATTGTTTAACAATTTTTTTGGCAAAAATATTCAATAAATAATGAATTTAAAGAACTCCAGCTTTAGATCAGAATTACAAGAAATATACAGACAATCCTCTGGGTATCCATTCCGAGTCAGGGGTAAGTAAAGGTCATTTATTCAGTTTAATAATCAAGATATTAATTAATTCAAATCTCAAAACAGATAATATGTTATACATTAGAAATGTATGGCAAGAGAAAAACAAACCATGGATAAGAAAATGGATGACAAAGTATCCAGTTAAAATCAGTCTTCACCCATCACTTCACTCAACATTTGGTCGTTTCCTCAAAAGAATGGCTAATAATATATAAATTATTATTTTTAATACATTTTGTTTAAACTCGTTGTGAAATCAATTCATTGTCAATGTTATAAATTTTCATTCTTTATATCCCAGGCCTTTTTTATGTCTGATATTATCCTGGCTCATTAGATAGCTATGCACATAACCTGGCTTATTAGGCTTCATTATGATCAGTAATAATGGTCAGCATTATTGGTAATCTATTCTGAATTCTATATTTCTATCTATTGTAGCAATTGTTCAATTGTTAGCATTTGATTGAACTATTTTGTGCATAGCTTATAATGAGCAAGGTCATATTTATTCTCCGAAGTTTTCTTTTGACAGGTATATTGTTTAAAATGATTTACTATAATATGGTTCAACTGATCCAAAGATTCTTTTTGAAAATTAGATCCAGTTTTGTAACATTCGTCTCGTTTTCAAACATTTCGGTTGTTTTTTGTTTGAGAATTCACTTCTCATTTGATTTATACATTCAATCAATTGTTTGTGAATGAGATTATTGTTAATCAGATAATTCATATCTTATTATAGATTTCATATTAAAATTGTTCTTCAATTATGTTATTTCCCGAATAAAAATCTATTTAAACAAAATTTTTGAGTAATTTATTAATTATTAAAAAGAGTTTTATTGTTAAAAATAATTATCAATTTTTTCTTAAGAATTATATTTCAGGTTTTTTTAGAAAATTTTATTTTAAAAAAGCATTTTATTCTTCAAAACGGAAATTAATTCAAAGCTTATTTGAAATTAAAACTGATTTTCCATATGTTTTCAATAAGTTTTTCCAAAAAAATATTTTTATGAATTATTATAATCACAAAAATTTTCTTATCATTTGTTTGGAGTAGTTATTGAATATTTTTTCACAAAATATTCAATGAATAATGAATTTAAAGAATTCCAGTTTTAGACCAGAATTACAAGAAATATACAGACATTCCTCTGGATATCCTGATAATTATAACAGTAAGTAATGTCATTTATTCAGTTTAATAATCAAGATATTAATTAATTTCAATCTCAAAACAGATAATATGTTAAACATTATCAATGTCTAACTGAAGAATGAATTGCCTGGGTCAAGATAACCCGAGGCCCTTTATCAAGCTGCATTCTTTGAACAAAACATTTGTCATCCGTTGGCCGCTTTGCTTAATTATTTGTCACCTGGCTAAAATAATTTTTCCATACATTTAATTTTAACCTGTATTAAAACAGCATTCAACTCATCCAAAGATTCTTTGTTAAAATCAGTTCAATTTTGATAACTTTCTTCTCGTTTTCAAACGTTTCGGTTGTTTTTTGTTTGAGAATTCACTTCTCATTTAATTTATACATTCAATCAATTGTTTGTGAATGAGATTATTGTTAATTAGATTTATTGAGTTTGATATTTGATATTTATTATATGCTTGGTTTTATGTATGCTTATTATTCTTTGTTCAACTGTGTAAGGTTATATTTTTTTTAGTGTAAACTAATTTAAAAAGTTATAAATGTTTTCATTAAAAACTGTTTTATTTGTAAAACTCTAATAAAACATATTTTTAATACTTTTGTGATTTATATTAAATTTGCGCTTGGCTATCTGAAAAGATGTGTACAGAGATAGACCAAGTAGTGTACATGTTGTATTCTGTATATTAGATGCGAGTGCAAAGCCCAAACCCACTGCACACACCCCCTAATGCACTGGAGCTTAATTTTGATATATTTTTGCAGAAATATGAAACAAAAAGAGTTTTGAAACTAATATGAAATCAATACTCAATACGTGTCTCAAGAGTTTGAAAAACATATTTTACTCATAAAAAGCGGAAAATTATTATACGTTTACGAGAATTCAAAACTTTTCGCTCATTCAATGTGTTGGCAGAAAATATTTTTTTTTCATTAAATAAATGAAAATTAATTGAAAAATGTTTTTAAATAAGACCTGTTTTATATTGGAATTACAAGAAATATACAGACAATCAAATAAATGGCCGGACATTAAATAATGACACCATTTCACCAGGGATGCAATTCATGTTAGCTCCATTACATAGAGCCGCTATCTTGAACATGACTGGATTATCCATGGCTTCACCCGGCTATATATGGTGGCTGTAAATCCAGATAAAGACAGTCTTCGCGACCACTTTTGTCATCATTTCGTTCACACACTTATAATAATTATTATTATATAACAAACACTTTTCACCCATTTATACAATTATTGTTTTTCATGTAAATTCATATTTTATTTTCTTCTGTTGGTCTTTTGTTCTTGCTCATTCATATCAGTTTATCAGAATCTGGTTAAAATGATGAGCGATTACTTCTAAACTGATTGTAAGCTGTTTTTACGAAAGTATGTTTTTAAATAATTATTGTCCAGGTCACCAAATGTTTAGCATTTTATCCTATCTTGGTTATAATTATGTTCTATTTGTGATGAGTTCATTCATATGTTACAATCATTATTCTATCAGTTTTGATAACTTTCGTCTCGTTTTCAAATATTTCGGTTGTTTTTTATGAGAATTTAATTCTTATATAAATAACATATAATTCAATCAATTATTTGCGAATGAGATTGAAGTTAATTAAGTGCTTGATATTGATCTTGCATGTTAATCATCCTTGCACATATTTGTATTTTCTAATTAAGTTGATAATAAAATTGCATTTTTTTGTTTTTCTCTGAACTAAATCGATTAAATTGACGGCAAAATCAATAAAATATACTAAACATAGACTTGATTTATAATTTTAACCGAATTATTAAGACATCACTATTTGATACACATATAAAAACTTCATTGAATAAAAAAAACTTTCTGTTCCTGTATTGATAAGTAGTCATAAAATTTTGGTTTTTTTTCTTGATTTTATATAAGTTTTTTTGCGCTTTATTTCAACACAAACTCTCGATATGTTTAATACTGTATTAATTGCGATGTGTTTTAGCCTTAATTGAAATTCATATGCAATTTGTGTTAAATGTTTTTTCGCTATAATTTTTTTTGTGTTCCAATTGTTTTATCAATTGCTCAGATCTTTATTAAATTAATTTTTTTTATTTGAATTTATAATTTTTTTTTATTCATTTCATTTCCCAATATTTTCCTCATTTCTTATAAGCAGAAGAACTGATTAAAACAGTTATTTAGTATTAAAGCGGAATTCAAAACAACATTCACTGTTAGTGTTGAGAGAATTGCGAAAAGTTTTTCGGAAAAACTATTTTTAAAATCAATTCATTCTATACTTAAATTAAAAGATAAAAAAAAATTATTCATATATTCAATACGAATGAATAGCTATTAATAAACTGTATTTTTGTGTTAGCATTGAATTAAGTGATCATTAAGTGAATAGATTTTTCTGCACAAAAAAAATATGAATATAATTATATTCATTAGTATTTTATTTGTCTTCTTATGCTTTTCAGGTAAGGGTTGATTCATATAATTAATGTGAAGACTATTTTTCATTCGGTTGTCTCATCTTTGATAATGTTATATAAAGGCTGTAACTGTGCGGACGTCATGTGCCGATGCGGTCCCAAGCCATGGACACAAGAGCCGGAAAGTGATGAAATGACCAAGGACTGTTGTATAAGGTTCGTGCAGAACAGCGAGGGAGTGCTCGTCAATAACTTCTGTATAATTGAGAAACAGTACACACATTTGCCGTTCAGAGAGTGCTGTCTCAGTCTTAAGCAAAATTCATATTGTGTTCAATAAATTCAAAATTGATTTTTTAAATAGTTTTTTATTAAAACAAAAGTTTATTTTTGTTTAGAAAATCTGTTTTTGATTTTTAAAATAATTTGAAAATTATTTTAAATTTTTCTTTTGCTGTAATTATAGAAAGATTTACATAAAATACTTTACATAAGAAAATGTTATTTGAATTTCAATTTTGATTTCTACTGTAATTATATATTTTTTTGGACCTAAACTAAAATTATTTTTAATAATAATTATTATTGTTTTACATAATTTTGTCTGAAATAAAATTTAAGTTTAATTTGTTCTCTACTGAATATTTGCATCAATTTATTATAAAGATAAGCAACCAGTTCCTTTCAATCTAGAAGTCTGGCTCACCCCACGCACATTTCGCATCACATGAATCAATGTTGTAATTCATGTCTGCAATAGTCCAGTATATTTATACATTGCTAGTCACCTATGGCGCTCGATTTGAATCTTAATCAACACAAAAACTAAAGGGGGTATAATATTGAAGTTGGTCTTATTTGAAAGAGGTATAGTGGGGTTTGATAAAAAATTATATATTAAAAATATCCCTGTACAGTTCAAGGCGCTAAATGCAAAAATGTTGAAATATTGACTTAGATAAGAATTGGATAATTGATAAAAATAATAATGCAACATTTTTCGAATCTAGCCCCTTGAATTGTGCAAGGATATTTTTCATATAAAATTTTTATCAAACCTCTTCTATCACTCTTTCAAATAAGGCTCTTATCAATTTGTTTACCCATGTGGTTTTTGTGTAGCTTAAGATTCAAATATAAAAGCCAATATTTCAACTTTTTCGAATCCAGCGCCTTGAATTGTTCATGGATATTTTTCATAAATTTAACCCCCCCCCCTATCCCTCTTTCAAATAATACTAGCTTTGATATTGTACCCCCTGTAGTTTTTGTGTGATTTAAGTTTAAATCATAAGTTGCAACGTTTATAACGAATATAGAAAATCATAAGTTGCTAGGGTAATGAATTTCGATTCTTGGTCAAATATCCCGTTCAATAAAGATGGAGTGCCCTCTTTGGGAGAACTTTCCAGTAAAAAAAGTATTTTATTAACAACCCATAAAAACAATGTGTTATTACAGTAAAGAATGTTTATTCCACTGATGAGAAATATATTCGTAAAAAGTACTAGGTTTATAACTGTTTATTCGTTTCACACAGTTATCTGGTTCAAAGTATGCCATGAATTCAGCCCAGAAACACATTCCCCAATTTGACATTGGTCAAAAACTTATCTGCAATTACTGTTGGATTCTGGCGGTGGGGCTAAATCCGCATCACTGACTAAATAAGTAATAAATCATTTTCCTATTCGACCCCCTCTTCTGTAACACTGTTTACAGTGCTTGACATCTCAACAGTTGCACTCTTGAATTGCGCGCTCAAAATATACATTAAAATCCATATATATTTT
>JAQIWA010003269.1:0-10889 GCA_034693305.1 Eueremaeus valkanovi | reverse complement strand
TTTAAACAGTTTTTTATGACAATATTTTTAATCAATGTTTTTCCCTCAGATTTGTTTAGTTTAAACTTTTTTATTGCATTTAGAATATCATTCATTGAAATATCAAAATCAGTTAAAAATGAATTTGGATTATATGAGATCTCCAGCTGATTAGAATTGGCTGATAAATGAGTTTTAGAATCAAATAACTCCCTGAACTTCTCAGCTATTTGTAAGCAATCAGTGATTTTATCTCCATTTTGATCGATTAGAGCTAATGTCTGTGTATTAGAAGTATTGCTTTTAATTGATTTATAAAGACTATAAAAATTATCATTTTTTCCTATTAAATGTTTTACTCTATTATTTTCAAATGTCTCTATTGTTTCTCCTATTATTTCAGTCAACTGTTTATATTTTACATTAAAACTATGAGAATTTGATTTGTATTTAACCAAATTTCTACGTTTTTTAATTATATTTCTGATGTTTTTGTTATAAGACTTTTTGGATTTTGAAAACTTTGATATTTTAGGAATATTTTTAAGGAAAATATGTCTGTATTTTTCGGTTATAATATGATATATACTGTTAATGTTTGTTTCACTTCTTGTTAGTCCGAACCAATCAATTGAGAACAATTCACTGTTAAGCGACTTAAGATTATTTTCATTGAATAAATATTTTTCAAATTTGATAAGTTTTGACTTATTTTTACATAAATTCAGTCCAATTAGCAGTGATTTGTGATCACATGTTAGCGAAATATTCGGAATTATTTCAAAAGAATTGATCATTTTTTCATTATTTGCGAAACATATATCTAAAATAGTATTCGGGTCATTTGAGGGATAGGTTGGATGTCTGGTCAATTGGCTTAAACCATACGATAACATAATTTCTTTCAATTCGTTTGCATTTCTATTAAGTCTATCATTAATTAATTTAAAGTCAATATTATAGTCGCCTAAAAAACATATAAAATCATAAAAACTCAGATCAATGTCATTAAAAACTTCATAAAAATATTTGTTAAAATCAATGTCACAATTGGGTGGTCTATACAGTGTATGTATTAATAGTCTATTATTCTTAACAAATACTTCAACACAAATGTCTTCATATCTCTCAACACTTGATTTTAAAACACATTTATAACAGTTTTTTACGGCTATCAGTACTCCTCCACCTCTTCCTGACCTGTCTTTCCTAAAGACAAAGTAATTATTAAAAATATATTTGTCTGGAATAGAGTCCGAAAGCCAAGATTCGTTTATAACACAAATATCAATGTCATATTCAGAGAGATATGCCTTAAGATTATCTATTTTGTTGACTAAACTTCTGGTATTTGAAAAAAATATACAAAAATTACTTTTACTTAAATCAGAAACGTTTGTGTCGTCGGCATTGTTGTGGTCATGAAGTCCCTGTAGTGGCTGTTCGGTGGATATCTGATCACTGGTTGGTTGTATTGAGGGAACTGCTGGTTGTATTGCATCGGATTCACTAAAAAATTATTCTTAGGAATGAACTGATTATGAGTCGACTGACTATTGCTGTTGTTTCTGAAGACTCTGTTCTGAGCGAAACGCTTGTTCTGTGGGTTCGATGGCATAGTAGGCCTTTGTCTACAGTTGGCGGCGATGTGGCCGACTCTGTGACAATTCCAGCACTTCTTTGGTGACCACTGTTTAGAGTACTTTCGGTTTCCATTCATTACATTATAGACTAGTTTTTCAATTCTATTCAATCGATTTTCAAATGAATTATTATTTTTCCGATCATTTATTCTTTGAGATCCGTTAGCAGTGATGTCTTCAGTCATTGTATTGTCTGCTGTCGAGTCCTTGTCATACATATCATTCGTATTGTTTGAATCAATTGATTGTGATTTTGTTGTTGTGGGCGTTGACTGAGAGTTGTTCTCCAATTTTGATCTCTCATTCAATACAATATTTGTTAATTCAATTAAATAATTCTTAACAACATTTTTAGAAACAATCCCTTTCTTTGTATCAATTTTATCATTAATTGATTGACGTTTAGATTCAATTAATTTACACAAATTAGAGACAAAATTCAAAACACTAGAGTCAGACGCCATTACTCAGATATCATTACTGATCCCCTTATGGTTTATTTATACTGTATACATTTTACCTATCTTGCCTGCTTGGAGGCTTTTCCTATTCCGGTTTGACAGCCCGCGGACATTCTTGCCCCTACCAGGCCCTACACAATCCATTCAACTGAAAACAAGTTTTGTGAAGAAAAAAAGTTCTGACTCGATCAGGATTCGAACACTCTACCCAGTCACCATTTAAGATAGTAAAGCTGATGCCTTAAACCACAGCGCCAATGACCTGAACAATTGATTCACATTCGAAGACAAAGTGAAAGAATAAAAATGTTCGCACTAATGATGGCCACCCTGTATACTAGTATCACAAACAATTCGTTTCGCTATTTTATTGATGAAAAGTTATGATTATTTCAAAATCTAATTAAATAAATGAACGAAAAACACATATTTTAATCATTTCTATTAACTCTGTTCATTACAAGAGTCTTCAGAATATAAGAGAATAACATTATTTGAAAAATTGCTTCAAAACATGAAATTTAATTTTATTGTTTGCATAATTTGAATGACTGCTAGAATATGCAACTCATAAATAAATATAAATCTATGTAATATTTTTCTGTCTCTAAACTTATCATTTGTTACTTCAATTCAATCTAAAATCTATGCAAATATTGAAATAATAAATATATATATTATTTGACTATAACTTCATTTCTCAGACGATTTTGTAATTTATTTTTCTATTAACGATTAGACAGTAGAAGGAAAGGTTTACGTATATCACCAGTCTCCTTTTTCTGGCAGTGCCTACTTAAGAAACGACATTATATATGAATTATATTTTGATAAATAATACAGTATTTCTTTTTTTCCGAATCCAGCGCCTTGAATTGTTCAAGGATCTTTTTCATATATAATTTTTATCAAACCCAAACTATCCATCTTTCAAATAAGACCATCTTTAATATTGTAACCCTGTAGTTTAATATTCAAAGTATGCATAGTAGAATACTAGCACTATATTTAGCTAAATCTTATAATTTCATAAATTCTGACCAGTACTATTTTTTAAATAAAATAATATACCAAATAAATGTACATCCGTTTCTAAAAATAACCTTGCTTAAATTCATATTATATAACTGTTTATAGAATTTTTTTATCAAAACCGGTATTTATGTATTTTATTTTGATTACAATATATGAATGAATAGAATATTATTTTATACTATCGATGACTAACACAGAAATAGTTGTATAAAATAGTGTGGAAAAAGTGTCGATTACTTTAATTTGGAGATTCAGACTGTTCTGCACACAATATCCTGATCTCTCTTTCCCTTAACCCTGCTATTTTCAACAAGTGCCACCAGTGGCATTTTGATATTTGCATTACTGAACGTTAGCAATGAATGATTAAAAGATTATTTTTTGTGTTAATCTTCACACTTTAAGCTCACGAAATATGTTCAAACATTCAGTGATACGAAACGAAAGTTTAGTTCAATAAGTAATGAACGAAAAGCATAATTTAGTGATTGACAGCTAATGTTATGTTTGATATAATCAATATATTTTGTAATTGTATTCACGAATTGTCTGTTCAGTACTTCAATGTCAATCTTCTCAGTCATATTATATCCTCTATTTCCGTATAAATAAACGATCTGTCTATAGAAGGGGTTTAAAAATCACTTGGGGATCCCTGCCTTAACCTATTGTTATGTCACGTGATTTCTGATACGGAATATACAATATTTTGATATTATTTTTCCGCTTTATTATTATCTATCATAGCATGTCCTGAAAGCTCGGCTCATGTAGTGTAAGTGCGCGCTTAAGTTAGTATTGAATATTACTTATATTTGTTTCTCATGAATAAGTTATTTGATTCCAATTATTATTATGTTTTCGACCCAAACATCAATTTTAATTCAAATATAATTTAGTATAAGATATAAGCAGAATATTGACAGAGAATTCAAAGAATTTGCAGTAAATATGAAAAATAATGATAAATAAAGTCTAGAATATTCTGTAAATACGAATAATTTTTGTAGAAGTCAGCGGAAAAAATATAAATTTTTCATTTGAATCATGTGTTTTCAATCGACACTATCCCTGGGGTCTTGAAATCTTTTCAATTATTCGCCAAATTTTCTAATTATGAATATTCTTATAATAATATTTGTATTTTCTATAGAATATTCACTAATTATAGCCTTAATGTTCGTATTCGTATTCAACACTAAATTGTTTTCATTCATTTTCTTCTCTCTATTTATACTAATGTCTTAAAAAAACAAATTCTCTTCTCCTATGAGAACAATCCAAATATTACTAATGAGTATTATTTTTTTCTCATTCCGACTCTGTTTATTGATTTAATTTTCGCCTTTTGTTTGTTTTCTCTAACCATTCTGTTCATCAGTTTTATGCATATATTTCTGTGCCCTCAGAGATATGCGTTAATCAACTAATTGATGAATACATAGGAAAAAGGACTGAAAGAGAAAGCAATTCATTATAATATAATAATATTAAATATATTTTTCTTTCTTCTCATTGAAACTTCAATTTAACGGGTAAATATTGAACAGGGATGAGCAAGATCATTACACAAGCCAAGTACTGCAAAATTCGTTAAAAAATATAAGTTTCACGTTTTCTTAAAAATTTATATAAAATCTAATGTTTAAGAGAAAAAAATAATATAAAAATAATATAAAAATATTAGCACCTGTCACAGTTTTACATAAAATAATAGCCTTCATTGCATTCGCAGTAAAAAGTGTTCAAAGTATTGATGCATTTGTGGTCTCATCGGTGTATCTCAGCTTGTGATCATCAGAACAGGTACTTTGCTTTGATTTGCTTGTCTGGTCTGCTTCGGCTTCTGCAGCAAAGACTCCAATTCCATCCGAAGTTCTTTTTGCTGATTCGTTGGTAACTTCAGTGCCAACAGAGTCTTGAGTTGACTTTCGAGACTTCGTAGGCATTAAAGCCTAAAGTTTTGTAATTGCTTTGTAATGTAAACTTTTTAAGAATTTTAATGTATCCTGCTCATATTTGTAAACTTTACTCTTCTAGAACTTTCTATTACACAATCATAACGTATATAATCCAATGCCATATTCAATACTTTTGTAGTCCGCGTCTAACTCTGTATGTGTGCACACAATGTGTTAACTCTTTTCATACTTTTAATTGCAATTCATTTTATGTCTTAATAAATGTTTGTGAACTACCAAAAGATTTTCGTCTCATTTTCTAACTTCATGTCTATTAATACATTAAGTCTTTATTAGACATTTCATATCATATTTGTTATAGCAGGTGCACCTCGTTTTGGGCCGCACTCTGGGGCGAAGGTCCTGAGTTCGAACCCGACCGTCTGCTCACTAAATTAAAGTTTTTTTTTCATTATTTTCACCCGTAGTTTAACTCGGATTCCGTAAAAAAAAGCTTACAGTTGATGGAACTCCGAGTATAAATGTTTGAAGCTCATTTTCATCTTTATATGAGTCCAATATTATTTCACAGAAATATAAATCCTTTTAATATTTCTATTATAAGCGGAGGTACTGTAAGCTCATCTTACGTTATATCCAGTCATAACCAAACAGTCACAGTTGAAATATTCTTATAAAATAATACAAACTTATAATAAACATTAGATTTTCAAAAGAATTTTCTTGGATGCAGTCACTAATGTGTGTAACTATAGTAATCAAAAGCCAATATTTCTGGAATTGGCATAAAATGCCAATTAATGTGATCACTAGTTATACAGTATCTACTATTATGAACGCGTCTGTGACTGTACAACAATAGCTTCTTGAACAGTATCTTGAAATACATTTCAAGTACCCTAAGCAAATTTTGAATTTCACTGATTATAATGAGTGTAAAAACTGAATGAAATTGTTTTTTGACTTAATCTCTGCCTTCAACTGCAGTCATATTATAAGTCTAAGTGTTTAGTGTGTATTCCAATGGACATCAATAAAGCGAATATTAGTGACGTTGAGCATAAAGTTGAAATAAAACCTTAAGTGATATAAAGTTCAAAATCTTTATGAGAAAAGTCTAATCGATTGACAAAATAAAAGCGAATGTAAATCAAAATACAATAAAATTGGTCGTTGTTTACAAAATATTTAGTTGACTGGATTCAATTTACAATCAAATTTAAATTAATTTTTTGATATAGGTAATATTATAGCTGTAAAATGTACAATGAACATATTAGGATGCATATGTTCAGCGAATATGGGTATGACCTCAGAAACTCAAAATCCGTTCGCGTACGGATCGTATAGACATTTTTGATAGCGAGCTTATGAGCTAAAAAGGTACTAAAGCCTAAATTATCAAAAACATAGTAACAATAATTGTGAGGAAGAGTAAGACAGTAATCAAAAAATGATTTCATAAAAAAAATGATAAAATGAATTAATAATTATTTTATTTATCATTTTTATAATACAAATATATAATCAAGATATCATTACATTGATGAATTATATAATATCAAGGTAAAATATTAATTCAAGTAATCAATTTTGATTTAGCAAAACATCATAATTTTATCTTGCTAATTTTTCTTACTTGATGTTTTTTCTTATATTGAAATTGAAAAAATTACTTAAGAATTGTTTAATTATTAAATAATTGCTTAAAACAGAATAGATTTGTTTGATAACAAGTGTTGTAAACAAGCGATAAACTTGTCAAATCTTGTGTAGAAAAGTTCAACTCTCTGAACTTGATCAAATTTGGATCAAGCACTATAAGCAACGCAATGAAATATTATACCCTGAATCAAAATTGAGTTTCTAAGGGTATGACGCACAAGTGACCTGGATTCCAATTATTCTCTTAAAGTACTCTCCTTTCTTAAACTGTATTGAGTTTATGTAGATTTTTATTCAATTAGTCATTTAAAGGTTTGATTGAGGAGTTTGAGTGAAAAGTTTCGAAATAAAATCCGATTAAACTTTATATGTTTACCGCCTCCGCAGCTCTGGAGCTAAGCTTACAAGGCACATTTTCCTATGCAAACACTCGAAATTTTTAAATTGTTACTAAGAATGGAAAATAGTGCAAAAATTATCTGCTCAAATTGTACTCTGCTATGTTTTTAAGCAAGCTAAGTTTTTAACAATTAGTCTGTCTCTCTGTCTGTCTGTCGGCACCATTTTTGTAAAAGTTTTCAAAATTTTGAAAAAAATTTTTTTAATCTTTCGATTTTTGAAAACTATAAATTGTGTAATCATTGTTGCCAGTGTTAGAACAGCTAATGCATTGTTAATACTATAGTTATGAATACCAATTGAGTCAATTATTTTCTGATGGCTATTTTATCAAGATTATCACCAATAGATCTAATGTATACACGCTGGTAATAACATTCGTGCTTGTTTGTTGTTAATTGTATTCTGAATAGAAGTTCATAATTCTATAAATATTTTTTGCAATTCAATAGAATTATACTGGATTAATTAGCGCCAAGTATATATAACCATGTGAATTATCTAAAATATAATTGTTTATGATAAAAAAATATATGTACAGTATGCGAAGAAAGTGTATGTTTGAACTCGAGTCATAAGGATTATATGAGAGGATTATAATTGCAATTAATTTTTGAATCTGTTTATCAGTTTCTCATTTTGCCATCAATAAATGATTTCTTATTCAAAGCAAAATCAGAAACTAATAAACAGATTCAAACACAAACTCAATTCAACTATTAAATAGGATTCAAACACAAGTTATCTATTACAATTAAATAGATATCAATATTAGTCTTCTCTTTGTGTCTCTTTTTGTATTGTCTTCATTTGTATTATATATTATAATTATATTTACTATTATTATTAACATTAAATTGAACAACAATTTAACAAATAAACTATTAAATTGGTGTTTAATTTTATGAATATTTTCAATCAATTAATTAATTAAAACAAAATACAATAATGCGAATGAAGACATGCTTTCACTACACAAACTCAAGACTCGGATAAAACTAAACTATTATTTTATGTTTATATGAATTTTAATAAGAGATTATATCTCAAAATCTGATCAAAAAGATTAGAAATTTCTAAGAATTTTAATCCGTTTAATGATTCAGTACCATTCACGGACTTTAATTTTTGTCTGTACTACAGGCACTTTATTTTCTTTTGTTCGCTTTTTGTTCCGCAGAAGCATTAAGTGTTCAACTCTTATAAACTTTATTTATCGATCGGATGATAGAAATCAATACAATTCCTGGGATATGCGTATCGGATGCGGATTATGGCTATAAAAGGGTGAGTTATATGCTATGTTCGAACATATTATATCATATCCATAAATACTATCAAGGTATGAAACTGTATCATTACAATGTCGTAAAGTACTTGTTGATAGCATTCTTCATAGTCAAGGCAGTGATGAGTCTATTACTGCTTTTCACTGGATTTACAATCGTTGGGGCAGACAATGAGTATCCCATTCGGACGGGAATTGTATTTTCATACAGATATGGTGGCAATAATGCGGAAGATCTTAGACCAGGTGAGCTCAAGATTGGTTTTTACTTATACTCTATTTCAATTAATGGTTTCAAAATCACATATTCTCTGTTAGTTTTGTATAGGAATGTAAGGAAAGGTATTCTAGAATTAAAACTAATGAAAACGAAAATAAATTTCAAAGTTTTTACTTAAGATTAGGGATGCCATAGGGGGGGTATAGACCAAATACACTCCCCTGAGGTTGAGATTTGGCAAAGTTGAGATTATTAGTAATAAATAATTAACAATGGATCTAATGTAGACTATTAATAGCTGGTAATAACGTTCGTGCTTGTTTTTGTATAATTTAGCACTACTTTCGGAGAAAATAAAAAATATACTAAAACTGGGGCAGAACACAAAATACATGATAAGTAATCATTGATAGTCTGTGAATCGTCAATTAATCATTAAGCGGATTAAAAACTTAGAAATTTCGATCAATTTTTAATCCTTTTTATCAGATTTTGAGAAAATATCTCTTATTAAAAGTCATATAAACTTCAAAAATAATAGTTTAGTTTTAGTCGAGTGTTGCGTTTGTGTAGTGAAAGCATGTCTTCGTTTGCATTATTGTGTTTTGTTATAATAATTAAATTCATTGTAAATAAATATTAAATTAAACATTAATTCAGTTTATTTGTAAAATCAGTTTAATCTAATGTTAATAATTGGTTAATAATTATGAATATTATTACACAATAATGCAAATGAAAACATGCTTTCACTACAAAGTCTACACAAAGAGAAGACTAATATTATTGACTTTTATTTAATAGTTTAGTTGTGTTTGTGTTTGAATCTGTTTATCAGTTTCTGATTTGGCTGTGAATAAGAATTCACTTATTGATAGCAAAATCAGAAACTGATAAACAGATTCAAAAATTGATTTGAATTATAATCCTCTCATATAATGGTTATGATTCGAGTTCAAACATACACTTTCTTCGCATACTGTATGTAAGTTATATTATTTGCACCAGGCACAGCAAGCTCGTCAAACAAAATAATCAGTAACTTTATTCAGTTGCTTAAGGTTTCTCCACGTTTTTGACATTGCTTATGTAGCTATAAACAGGCTCAAATTTATTATCAAGGAAAATGATTGTCTTCTTGGACCTTTCATAGCAACTATAATACAATAGTTGTATTTAGTTATCACCTTTTATTCAATAGGTAATAAAGAGTAACTAGCAAAATTAGCCAATTTTATATAGTGCAAAGGGTAATTAATGTGCGACGTGATTATTTGACGCTGGTTAAAATATATAAATTTTAAAAGTATGAATAGGTCAGTTTTCAGCGAGTATTAGACTGAATGACAAGAATTCTCATAATTTGTTTTCAAAAACTATTTCTTCATATTCTTAAACATTTCGGTGAGTCTTATACAGTAATAATTATTTCAATTGAGTTAATTCTTTTCTACCCGGGAGTTTTTTAAAGTCCAAAACTTTTGTTGAGAGAATACATTCTAATTGTTGAATCATTAATTAAAATTATGACCCAGAGCTTTCAGTTGCTTATTCAGAAATTCAATAATGATTACGAAATTGAAATGCACTTTCGCTCAGCAATAAACTGTAAGGATTTGAAAAAATGCTTTATGTAGAACTAGCATGCTTATTAACAGTGTCTGCAAAACCTTATATATGAGTCTGGTGTAATCACTACATACAAAGGGGCATTGAGCAACTCGACTCAATAGTTAGCAGGTTAAATTTCAAACATATTCCAGAGCATACTTTCCATTTGCGAGCGCATACATGACCTGCGTTTGAACTTTAGCATGCTTATTAATGAGTTGATGTGCTAACTCCCCCTTTGTTTGTTATGATTACACCAGACTCACATCTAGTGCCAGGCTGCTCGCTTTTACAGACTCTGCTTATCTATAAACACATTTTGTTTTCATTATAATTCACAAAGAAATGAACTAGCTGACTTGAAAAAAAAGTAGCGAAAGCAGGTCTTCATTCGCATTATTGTGCTTTACTTAATTAATAAATTGACTGCAAATATAACTTATATTTAACATTAATTCAGTTTATTTGTTAAATCAATGTTTAATTTAATGTTAATAATTGGTTAATAATTATAAATAATTCAAAAATTAATGCAAATGAAGACATGCTTTCCTACACAAAGTCTACACAAAGAGAAGACTAATATTATTGACCAGAGATGCTGAAGGGGGGGGTCTAGCCAAAATACCCCCCCTTGGTTTGAAAATCGGCAAAATACCCCCCCTA
>JAQIWA010003268.1:0-10891 GCA_034693305.1 Eueremaeus valkanovi | reverse complement strand
TTTTATAGTATTTCTAAACTTTATTATTGTATTGAATAAATTGTTTTCATTCGTAACTCAATTATCAGAATTTTTATTTCACATATTATGGTTCAACTATTCCGAGCAAAGATTTATCCTGAATGTCAGCTTGCTAACTTTGTCGCTAATTTTTCAATTCGAAGCATTAATGCCATAATATTTGTGATAATCCGAGTCCTTTGCTATTTGATAATAATTAAGCGATAAAACTATCAAGATCACTTGAAATTCTGTTCAAAGAGTTATCAAATACAGGTATAATAATTGTTTGAGAACATCGATAGTATTAATATAGGGGTCAGTTATCTGAGACAAGTTGGCTATATATTCAGCTCTACTGTACAGTACAGTACAGTACTATAAAACTGATTTCACTGTACTTTCTATTTGTTTACATAATATGTTTTGGCATTCAATTGAGTCTAACCTTTAAAACAGTATTTAAAGAGATTTAAAAATAGCTGTCATTTAAATGCGTTTTATTAAACAGATCTCTGTTTTACTCAATAATTATTGAATCGATTATTGAATATAATTAACAAAAAAATGAGTGAAAAAGAGTTAACAAAAAGTTTTGATAAAATAGTTGAAATCAGTTCAGAAACAAATGACTCAAACAGTTATAGTAAGACATCGTTTGATAGGTTTGGCGACGATTTGTTTGAACTAATATTCAGTTATTTAACAATTAGTGAGAAATTAAGGTTTGAATGCATTTCAAAGCAAACCAAACGATTGGTATTCAATAGACAAAAGACTTTAATTATAAGTAATTCTAATCAATGTTTCGGTGCTTTGAGTGAAGACAACAAAACTATAAATCAATTACTGATTAAAAGCCGCGAATATAAGCAATTGTTTGCTATTAATCACTATTTGTTTGAATCACTGCTAAAGAAGTTCTGTTCAGTCGAGCAGATAGTTATCGATAACTACTGTATAATCGATGGCCAGATATTGAGATCTATTGCCGACAATTGTCTTAATTTGCGTCAATTCGTGTGCACTTCAATCAAATGTGTGGACATCTCTGACGAAGACTTAACATATTTTGGCCATTCATTGGATAAAAGCCTCAAATGCTTACAATTTGATTGTTTACTAGACTTACAAATGAATTCATTACTCAATTCAATGAAAAATACGATACAATCAGTGAATGTCGAGAAGAATATTAATATTATTAGAAATGATTTCGTTTTCATTCAATTCAATCCAAACCTTACAAAACAGATCTTATGTCTGAAATTGAAGTCTATTTATATCACATGTTATAGCGTTGAAGACCTGGAACTGTTGGCCGAGTTTTATGGCAAACAGTTGACTAAAATTGAGGTCAAATTTATGCCCAATTTTTTAATGGGAAACCTATTGAACAGATGTCTGCGACAGTTGTCCCGATTTGTTAACCTTCGGTCACTTTCACTGCTCATATACTTCTATCAAAAGGGCTTTATCTCTGCCATCGATGACGGCTTAGGACTTATCGGTCAGAACTGTCGGAAACTTAAGCACTTTGTCTGCGAAATGACTAAAACCCTGATTTCGGGCCAATTGTTTAAAGTGTTGGAACCGTTCGGTTCACTCGAATGCTGTAAAATCACAACCACTTATGAAACACTCGAGGATTCCGGTTATGGGGCTATAGATGGGCTCAAAAACTGTAAACAATTAAAACATTTAACACTATATCTGAAATACCTTTCGGACAAACACTTCAGAGATATTCATAAAGTTTTGCCGAAATTGAAGTCATTTAAAGTGAATACAAGTAATGGCTTTATAAGCGACCAAACGCTACACTATTTGTCCGAATTATCAGATTTAGTCACTATAGAGATCAGTGGCACCAGTGCTGCGATGGTCAACATTACCGATGCAGGCGTTTGTGCCGCTGTTAGTAATTGTCCGCAAATCAGAACCGTTTGTCTGTTTTGCAGAACAAGTGTTGGAAAACAAACTGTCGATCAGTTTATAAGTACTGCTAAACAGAATCCGAAGAATATTTATAAATATTTTTATGAATCAAATCATGAATTCGATCAAAATTATACCGAAATAGCAGTCGATTCTGAATCGACTGAACATTCTTTACCCAAAAACTTATCTGTTTATCAAATCTGAAGTTTATTCCAATTAATAGTTTATATAAATTGCAATAAACTATAAAACAATTATTGTTTAACCAAAACAAGACTTAAAAGCTTTTAAACCTATATTTCTAGTCATTCGACTGAATGCTAATATAATTTAAATGAATTTATTTAAAATTCTTTGCTTTTATTGATTAGACATGTGTTGAGTGAATATAATATTATACATAAGAATCGAAAATTTGTTTAAATTATAATTATTTATATGTCTGTAATGTTGGCCGAAGTCAGGATTGCCAGAGGCCAAGGGTTTTGCTAACAAAAGCACTCGGGTGCTGGCAATAAGAACAATCGAATGCTTTGGGCTATTCTTCCCTCATCTAACCCCTTAACCCCCTTCAGAGCCCTACCCTATTGAGTCCTACTATTGACCCAATAATACATTAATTTAGCGATAATTAAAAAAATATAGGAAACGAGCGGTCAGTCCATCAGAAGTTAGAATTTCTGATTCAGAACTAAAATATATGAAATTGTAATTCAAAAGCACTTAAAATATGAAAACATAACAGACTTTAATATATTTAATAGAATTAATTAAATTAAAAATTTGATTAAATAATAATAAAATGAAAATTAATGAAAATAATGACTCAATGAATGAATTTATTGCCTTTCGATAGAAAATGTTATTTTTAGTGATTTTCTGTGAAATGAATTAAATTAAGAGTTTAGGCCATTGTTTGCTATCAAATCATTTTTCCTGACGATCCCATCGCTGAGTAACCCATTATAAACCGGTGGAGTGTAAGCGCAGGCACAGTAATCTCGTTTTCGCGTCCTTTTAGTCAACTTTGTTGTGACCTATAGTTAAGAAAAGAAATAGAAATGAAATAAATGGACAAAAATTGAAATAATTTCGAATCGAATAATGACTTACACTATAAGTCAAATGATTAATATTGCGGAACCAATGGAAAAAGCAGTGGCCGGCGAATACCAACAGTGCAATCAAAAGGACAATCATTGAAAAGGCGGTCACTTTTGAGCTCTTCTTCCGCATCAGCAGAAAAGTAAAGACTTGGAACTGCATCATAAGCAGAGCGATGTGCACATAGAGCACAGCCGTCGAGTGGATGCGACCATTGATTTTGGTCGGAGTGTAGACATAGTATATGTTATAGCGATCGACGATATGTTTGCAAATCACATAAAGCAGACCTAAAGTCAGACAATATATCAAACGATTAATAAAATACTAAATATTCTTAAATAGTAATCAATTGATGACTGACCGCATGGCGCGATCAGAGGACAGGCCAGGCTGTAGGTGACTGTCATCGCGAAGATTAACAAAAATCGAGGATAACTGACACCGAATGGAAAGTCAAAGGAAACCTGTTTTCGGGCGTTTTGGTATTCGGCCGAAGATCGGGACAGAAAGTAGTAAAACAAATATAAAAACAGTTCCGGCAGTCGAAGCACTTCCACTGTATTGCCCAATAAGGCCGCCTGTAGTGCATAGTTGACAAAGAAGGCCCCGTTGTCTACTGGGAACAGACACTGCCAGCGGAACCGTTTGGTCGAGTTGTTGGTAAAGAAGTTTTCTAACATTGCATTCGTACTGAAGAGGAATATAAGTAAATAAATGGCAAATAATGGCTACAAATGGGTCAGACCTGAGAAATCCGGCCGAAGGGAGGATTATAACCATCATTAGGAGGAATATATAGACTTTCCACATAACCGCGTGATTCAGAGCACTGATAGTCTTGAAGGGCAGGCGCTCGCACGCGAAGATCACGATTACTGGCAATACGATTGTCATTAACATCAAAAGCAATGGACTCAAGAAGTCAGTCCACGTCGAGCTCTGGACAGTGGGAACAGTTGGCAAACATTAACAAAGAGTTGGAATAATTGGTAAAAGTCTTACGATTTTGAGTATTCCTCCGCTTATGTCCTTCTGGTTCCCAATGAATTCCATGGCCTTAAGCAAAATGGAAGGCGTGCTCAGGAAGAAGAAGATGAAGAACAGGAACAAATAAATGCCGACTTTCCTCAACCAAATCCATTTGTAGTCAACCGTCAGGTCCTTCCAATTGATATCGTCCGGATAGGGAGCGTAACTGACCTGCCATCGACTCAACTCCAGTGAATCGACTTCCTTGTGGTCGAAAACACTGGTCATCCAATCGATTCCGCGGGCAATGCAGTGACAGCACAGACATGTGTTTTGTCTCTCTTTTAAATACTTGTAAACTCTGTTCCAAACAATAAACACATTAATAGACTATTGAATAGCGACTCAAACGCTCTAAGACTCACTCCATCGCCTGTTTCTCAGTCTGAAAGGTAATAAATACGGAACCGGTAGGGCTGGCAAACGATTTTGTCAGCTCTTTCTTGATATCATCACAGATTTGTTCTCGTCTTTGACTGTAATACTCGAAGCCATCCGTCTTATCGCAACACCAACAGCAACAACAGCCCAATTGGCCCAAACAATAGGGTCTTATAATTAGGTTTTCCTTCGATTCTCTGTTATAGTCTTCACAATAAACTCTAGCATTCGATACATTCGTGAACTCTGTTTCCAATTCGTCTAATTCGACGAAATCATAGACCAATTGTATGCCAGATATGATACAATCGGCGAAATTCTGTCGAAAATAATTGATTAAAATCTCTTTGGAGTTCGCAAACTTCGGGATTCGTCTGATTAGAAGAGTTCTGCGCGTTATGTGTTCGTCGTCTGTCTTAATAACTTTCGAGAAGTGATTCATCATAAACACGCCCTAAGAGGGGAATGGAGGACATGGAGGGCACAGGTATTAGTTTTGTTCAATGATTATCATAAGATAGCATACGATAGGCATTATAACAGCGGCGAAGACGGCGTGAATCCAAAACAAGTCCGACGTTTCGTCCAAATTATTAATTGTTGTTTTGCCGAATGCTTTGGATTCTCCCTCTGAATGAATGAACACGTATTCGGTTTTTATAGAAATTCATTCAATAATTATAATAATTGTCTATCGATTACCGAAATTTCCCTGAATATTGACGGGCAGTACGACTACAATGCAGACAAAACTGAGCAGAACTAGAAAATAAATGATATAGCGCTGAAAGACCAGGTATTGATAGGCGTCTCTGCCCTTCAATCGCAGTATTTGGTCGTCTTTAACACAGACGAAGTCGAGGAACCAATGGCTGTACTTCCGGATCGATTCGCTTGACTTTTGTACAAATATTTTATTTATTATTTAAAACAAATCCAAAAACCAATGAACTCTTACACAAGAGATAACGGTTTGGATTAACCCGTTTTGATCGCCACTCGAGTTCCCACCGATCTGTCCATTGGTTGTCATCGCATGGTTCGGCTCATTCTTATCCAAGTCAACCAAATTCTGATGAGAGCCCCGATTGAACTGCATTTGTATCGTATCGTTGGACACGTCGTCGCCGACCGACTCGTCTATCACTTCAAGGTTGGAATCGTTGGGCCGATTGGCGGCCGAAGAGTTTTGCGGCAAAAGTGGCGGAAATATTAGATTCGAATCATTCAAATCGTGCGAATGATAGGGAATGGGAGCAAAAGTCTTGGCCGTCGTCTGACACTCTTTGGATTCATTTGTGCGGTCGCCGTAAATGAACTGAAGCCAACTGTCCGGCCTATCCATCGGTGCGTACAAACAAATTAATAGCAATGAAGCAAACAATTGATAATTGATTAACAAATACCGAGTTTTGTCTGCAGTTGAGCGCCGTTTCTGTCGATTGCGCGCCAATTGTCTGGTTATCATAAATATCACAATAAATATCTGACGAATAGACCAATAGATTGAGAATTAATTGAGTTATGCATTGAATAGCAATGAAATTGAATACAAACCAAACAAATGGTGAGATTAAGAACAATACTCTCAGGTATTCCTTCCCAACCCCTTTGGATGACAACCAGTGTCTGGTTTTTGATGACTAACACATTGCATGTGATGTTGGGCTCATTGTCCGAACTGTCCGACCAATCCGTGAAATAGTTCCTCCAATTAGTCATCTCTTGAGTCAATCGATGAGTTTTGGATTCAATTCAATAATCGATTTAATTATCACTCAATTAATGTCCGATTTATTGCGTAAAACATTTGAAATAATTATTGAATTTTATATTTAAACCATTTATACAGTAATTGTGTTAAGCCTTAAATTAATTGAATTTTTTTTAACTGATTTTGTATTCAATTATAATTACAATTGATTTATGACTAGAAATAAGTGAAACACAAATCAATTGACAAACAAATCAATTACGCAATCAATGAAATGATTCATAAAATACTTCTACACTTCTAATACACTTACTGTTACTAAAGGTTGAAGTTTTATACTCTGCCTGACATTTATTTTCCCGGAATCAAAAATTCCAATGTTTTCATTATCCATATTAATGACAGGCAATAAACGTTTGAATTTATCAATTTTTAATTTTATTACATTAATAATAATTAATTATCGAAAACAGTATTTAACCTGTTACATATTTAATATGATCATTTCCCTCAATGACAACGCTACGTATACTAAGTAATATCTGTATGTAGCTAGATAAAATCAAAGGGTAATATTTCTCTTAGGATATAAAGTCGGTAAAATGCCCAGATACTTTCATGCAATTTTTAGAATTACGAAAAATTTCCCAATTTTGGCAAAATTCAGAGAAATTAACCGAATAGTGGTATAACTCAGTCAAAAATCGTTTAAAATAGACCAAGTACTTTTTCGTTTGGTGCGAATGCGGTCACTATTTCATTTATGTTCCTAAAGCACCCTCCACCTTTCAAGACGCCCTGGGTTTGGTTTGAGATCAATTATATATACTTACGTCAAATGTCGTGCGAATTAAGTTTATTATAGGTTCCGGTAAAACTAGGGATGCGCAAGGTTGGCCGAGACAGGGGGTTAAATGGCGGACAATATGACGGCACAATGGCCACAAAAATGGACCAAGTTAAAGTCGAAAATGCAGATTTGGACCAAATTTAGATAAATTAATTACAAGTTAGCCTTAATCAAAACCCAGGGTGTATTTTGTTTATACCACCTTGCACATCCTTAGGTAAAGCAGAGCATTTGCTATAAAATATTATAAATCAATAAATATATTCAAATATAAAGTATTTGCGATTCTATTCTAAAATTGATTCAATGATCTGATCATAACTTAAATTAAAGCATTCAATACATACCAAACAAATACTACGCAAATAAGAGAATACTTAGGGAGAAGACAAACCTTGTTAAAAGATGATTACAAATTGTAATTTACAATCATGATAATCTTGATCATTTATATCGAGCGCTCGATTTAACTATTAATACGTAAGCCTTTACTAAACAAATGGAAAGCTATTCCAAATTAATCTACGCTACTTTTATAAATTGCCAATATACTAATTTAGATGAACCAGGTGAAATCAGGTGACTCAGATAAGATCTTTTCGTTCAAAAAAATCTGACCTTGCTTACCTCACACATCAATATTTTACTTAAATTCATAAAAGTATAAATATTTTGTAAAAATTTAGTTCAAAATAAAATAATTTTATTTATTTTTAATGAGAAAATGACAATAAGTTTTATTTGCATAAATCAAATATATTTACATCTGTTCTGCTATCCAATGGTTCAAATATTTTACAAATGTTTCAAAAATTAACTCTTCTTATAAATTAAGAAAATATTTTATATAATATATATTCTACGAAAATATTGAAATCTAAGAAAAAATAATTTTCTTTCCATAAAATAATTGTATTCAACAAAAATAGTTTTGAATTCTATATAAACTATAAGACTTTAAAACAGAGTAATTAACTTTTGATAATTGATCAGTGGTAATTCGATATATTATCAATTTAAAAAGTTCATATCACATATAACACCTTTTCATCGAGTCACCAGTGTTCAATTATCAGAAGTTAATCAAGTAATTTGAGAAATCAAATGTCTTCACACAAATAAAATTCACTCTAAAGATGACATTATTTGAAAATAGTCTCAACTCATCTATAATTACAATTCTTATAAGCAATACATTCAACAGAATATTTCATTTGAATATAATATTTCTTAAAATATAATAAAATGGGAATAAATTTCAAATCATGTGATCAATGCATTTATACAAAAAATTAATCTATAATTAATGATAAAAATCTTATTTGACAAATGTTGGGAGAGATGTGATCATTAATTTTAAGTTTCATATACTCTATCATTCTTTCTGTAATATAAGTTGTGATTCATATGATTTATGATTCAATATAATTATTATTATTATAACAAATAGTTTTATTATCAGAACTATTCTCTGTTTTTAAATATTGACCAGAATTAGATTTATTTATATATTTATGACTTTTTCAAAATATTCTGATTATATTTACACAAATAAGAGCTAATAATAAGAGCAAAAGAGCAATAAAAGCAATAAAAATTAGCAAATTATTAGCAATTATTACTATTTAACTACAGGTACTTTAAAGACTGCATAAATTCTTCTATTTATTTAAATGAAAAAATATTGCAAACAATTTTGATTTCTTTTTCTTAATATACTTAATAGAGATTAGAATTACTCTAATTTGTAACTAACGATCGATGGTCTTCGGTCTCAAGAAAAAATATTTAATTCTGTTTCTCTCAGAATACTCTTAATAGTGATAGAAATGAAAATAACCTAGCTCTGAAGTGCCCAAATTGTTTTATCTGGGTGAAAAATGGTTTTGAAATCAAAGAAATGCAATGCTTACATATAAGCTTAAATGAAAAGCTTATATACTTTATATGTAAGCATTGTATTTCTTTAATTTCAAAACCATTTTTCACCCAGATAAAACAATTTGGGCACTTCAGAGCTGGGTTATTTTCATTTCTATCACTATTAAGAGTATTCTGAGAGAAACAGAATTAAATATTTTTTCTTGACACCGAAGACCAACCATCGTCAGGATTTTAATGAATTTTTTAATTTTTAAGCCATGATGATTTTTATTTAAATTTGTTCTTGGCTAGATTATTAATTGACTAGATAAGTTTTAATGTTCCGCATCCCTGGTGTATATATTTTCGAAGAAATTTGTGTAAATATATCAAAAACCTATTTAATATTTAATGATATATCGAATGTACAGTCATTTGTGCCATAATTGTTGTCGAAGTGAAAGTATGTTTTTGAGCAGAATATTTAGAATATTGTTGAACAGAATTTTTTCTTATATTTAAATTCAATTGAATTTTTTTTGATCAAAAAAATATCTTTGACTAAAAAAAAGTTTTGATTTGTCAAACACTAGTGTTCATTGAAAATGAGTTTTTATTAGTTCTATTTGTTTGGGAATTATTTTTTTCCGCTTTTGTTCTGATTTTAATCGTTAGTACAGAAAAAATATTTGATAGATATATAAATAAAGGGTTTTTTGAATAGTTTTTGCATTTTATTTGTTTTAAATTAAAGTTGTCTTTAGAATAGTTAAACTCATTCACTGAATATAAATAAATTGTATGAAGTTCATATTCAAAGGTAACCAAGGTCGCCTTGAAGGACTTAACGGTTATAGTGGGTCTAACGTAGGCTCAAATGTAGGTTGGGCATATTTTTGATCGTATTCAACAGTACATGCAGTGCTTGACATCTCAACAGTTGCACTCTTAAATTGCGTGCTGAAAATATATATGTATTTTAATGTATATTTTAAGCGCGCAATTCAAGAGTGCAACTGTTGAGATGTCAAGCACTGTACAAGCTCTATCTGTAATAAAATCTATGTTGGTAATTATAATCCGGTTACACCTTGTTAAATTGAACATAATGTGACGACAGGTGGTCAGTGGATTTCACATTCAGTGGATTTTTATAAATAACCGTTGAATACTACGAAGGATAACGTGACTTGCTTACATGAGAATTTTGAAAAAATATAGATGCACCAGGTACAAATCTAGTTACATTGTACTCGAATGATACTAATATATTAAGCATGTGAAGTAAAGCAATTTTTCAATTATTCATGAAACAAAACAGAAAGTCATAATTTTTAAATTAAAAAAATTTTGTGATGACCTACTTCAATTTTTATTCTTTTCATCCTTAACAAGCTGTAACATATTTGGGAGTCAATTATTTAATAATACTTCAATTCTATTTCTTTATTAATTGGTATTTGACAATGGAGCCAAATATAAATTTTTGCTACATTATCAAGCACAATTTTATCAAAATAATTTCAATCTTTTAAAATGATCTTTTCACATATTTTCCGCACAATTCTGTTACTTGTTGAAATTTTTGGAGTATAGATAGAGACCTCTGTTGCCACAGAATAGAAGTAAAAATAAATTTTTCCATTTTTTCAAATATTTAACAAATAAGCAGTACATACACAAGTAAACACAAGTAAAATTTGCATAATATATCATGCTGATATATATAAATTGATAACTGCTGAGCATGATGAATTTAATGTGCATACAGAGGTGAAAGTGTCAGCTAATATCAGTTGCAGATTTCAAAACTGTAAAAAACAATTATTTATTTTAATATATCTTGTGACGGGCACGATTTGGATAGGGTACCCGTTAATCAGGTTTGCCGAAGGGTCAATCCCGAAGTTGTGTAGAGTTGGGTTAATACGGGCTCAAATGGACAATTACGCCGCAATATGTATGTATATACGCTCAGTCCTAGGCAATATCAGTCGCGTCCTTGA
>JAQIWA010003267.1:0-10893 GCA_034693305.1 Eueremaeus valkanovi | reverse complement strand
ATCATGTTATTTCTAACTTATTTCATATATGAAATGCACACAATTTTAGTCGATTTCTTATACCCGTAACAACACTGGTGTACAGTAAAAGAGAATGAATTGTAGATGTTGTTAGTGTATCCCTGCTCAATCCTCACAATAACAAAGATTGCATTGAATTGAAATAAAATCTAAATTGATTTCTATTCACTCGAATAGCTTGTTAATTAAATCGAATGTCAAAGCCAGAGGAAAATAAAAGAATGAATGAATACTAAATACCATATTTAGTGAATACTAGGTGTAATGATACCAAGGTATTGAAAAACTGACTTTCAAATGTTTATATTTATTCAAAACTAACTCTCATTGAATTTGAGGTAACTTTACAATTCAAAACCGTTAAAATGAGCGCCGATTCCGGCGATAGGTTGTGGTCACCGATTACAAGGAGTGCGGACTACCGATGGAACTGATTAATGGAAAGCAGTTTAAATTGATTTTATGGGAGGAAATGGATCAAAAATATGCGTTTGAATGAAGTCTAGCGAATATTGGCCGACAAACACTTGTGCACTACTTATCCGTTTGTATACAAATGTTACCGAAAGTTCTGCAAACAAAACAATAGTATCTATTCCGCTGGAGAGAAACTGCCGGCACATAATTGCTGTGCGGGTATTGGATACTCGGAAGACATTTCATGGGATTTCATATATTTTTTTGTTTGAAAACTATTTTAACTTAATTTCAATAATTGTTTCGTATGTTTAAAGGGTTGGCTTTTTTTGGTGCAAAATGGTTGCGATCTTGAGTTCACAATAGAGTTGCTTAAAGTGGAAAGACCTGAGGACTACTACAAGCAGATTTGGCAAATGTCTACTCAGGGCATTGAAATGAACCGAACGCTTTGTATAACAGAAAAGAGTTCTCAAAAGCATGAATTTCACACAATCTATTAAATTATGTAAAATATCCTAGTTTATTTACATGAAATAAAATTGTCAATAAATATTTGTACAAGAGGTGAAAGTATACACATATATCTGGTACCGTTTTCCCATGCATTCCGTTCCGTGTATTTACACTTAATCAGTAAAAGTGCTATTCATTTGATAAATCTCTAAAATAGTTATCTTGATCAAACCAGAAAGACAAAGGTTAATAAAGAATTAAAATGAATGAAAGTCTAAATTATAATAAAGTGTTTGATCCGGGAATAAATAGAAATTAAGCTTATTTACACTGATATTTTAAAACTATTTTTTTTTAATTGCATATCAAATAATAAATTCTAATTTATTCTACGCTATACTGAAACTATAATAAGTTCAGATCAGAATTCATTTGATATGCATAACTAATGTGATGTTTTAACTTTTTTTTACACTGGTATATACCATACGTATATTAATAATCAATAAAGATATGAATATTCCTAAGAGTGATTGGAATACAATATATCAATGGATTGAATGAAGAAAATGAGTGAATGTTTGTACAGTAAATCCAATATTAGTATCATTTATTCAAGTTGTTAAACAACTTTGCGTTTTAAGGTAACGTATGTTACACAACCAGACATGTATGTGGGCCCCATTTATAGCCCGAAGAAGACAGAAAATAAGACATAGATTTCATGCAAAGCCAGTGAAGAGACGAAACAGAAAAACAAAATATTCGTAAATATTTAATAGAAAATACATATAATAAGTTATTAATTTAGAGTTAACACATTGTGTACACACGTACAGAGTTAGAGACGGACTACAAAAATAATCACAATTAATTATATGAGTTATGATTAAGAAATAGAAAGTTCCAGAACAAATAATTTTGGGAATAATTAACATGATACATTAACATTCTTCATAAGTATACGTCCCTGATCCATTTATAATCTGTAGGCTTATAATGCTTACAATGATTGATTTTATGGAGTTTTCAAAATTCAATGTTTTATAAAGTCATTTTAGTAACCAGGTGTTTGAGTTTGGCACCTGTGTATATAAAAAAAAATCTTAAACACTGAAGACTGTATTAGTGCCCGAAAGCAATAAGCGGGCGAAACTAAGGCTTATTTCATAATTAGTGGAACTCGGTTAATTTAAAATAGAATCAAAACGAATTGAGCTATCTCTTTCAGATATGACTTAAAATGAAGCTAATAGTCCCTGGTATACTTGTGTAAATTATTTTATTATTTGCTACAGCGTATTGCAACAACGATTCTGTGCGTGAAATAAAAAATTTATAAAAATCCCATTAATTGTGGAATAAGGTATACTAGTGCTATTAACGTCACTCTTATTGCTAACAAACTGAATGTGAATTTTCTAACCCTTTCTGTGTATACCATAAGAAAGTATATAAAAATATTAGTTTTTATTTTTACTTAATTGAGGTCAACCTTATTTTATCTCATCTTTTAATCAATTTATTTTCCTTTCCTGACTCAGCAGAAAAAGCCTGACTTACTATTGGAATAGTTATACAAAATTTACATTCAATTATCATTGTGTAATGAAGAGATGACCATGATCATGCCTCTAAGATATAGGTACAAGCAGGAATAAGTTGGAAAATAAGCAGGAAAATTATAACTACACCACTTTTAATGTGAAGAAAGCTAAGGCTCTCCGGTAAAACTTATTTGGTTAAGATATTCAAGATAGTTTTATTTTGAATTGTCACCCTTGATCATCCCCTGATTTTATTAGAGAAGCAGTTATTCATTGCTATTATAATAAAATAGGAAACGGATTGAGAGCTCAAGTGATCCTTTATTATTATTATCTTTTTTTGATTCAGTTTGGTCTCTATAATAGCAATCATACTAATGAAGTCGTATTCAAAGTTCGCATTAATTCAATCAAAAGCAGCCGATCTGTACAGCAAAGCACTGGCTATCGTATAAAAGCTGGTGCTCAGAGAGAAACCCAGCGACGAAGACTGGCCGCGCTTGGATGAGTTGAAGATCCCATTGCTGTACATTTTGTCTCAATGTAGACTAATTGCTGAAGACTTTTATGCAGTCATTGAATACACGACTGAACCCTTGAAAAGAGATCAGAATAATACGAAAGCTCTGTTCAGAAGAGCGTTTGAAAATAAAAAAAAATAAAAAATGTATAAGCCTCTGGGCAAATTAGTATAAAAATATCGAGGTCATATAATTTTGAATCATCTCTTACTCTTTTCTGTAAACGGGTTTATTTATCCTAAATTTTGTGAAACTTATAGCTGTGATCAGAGTTTTACATGCAATCCGTTTTATAACAGAAATCATACTTTCATTATTAAGTACTGAACAAATGTTTCGTTTCAGACCAAGAGTCCCAATGAGTCTGAAGTTCTTGAATATTTAAAGAAAATGATTTTGTGTCGTTTTGTTCGGCTCTAAATTGAACTTGAACTAATATACAGATTAATTGATTTGTGTGAATTATAAACTGAGCCTGTCTACACCTGATTGACAAATGAAATGACAATTGTTTGCAGACATACAATACTCGTATAACGAGGACATTGGATATATATTTTCATATATGTTTATCAGTCTTATAATTCTTGTCACATATCATCTCGCATTCAAACAAATAACAACAAACTCATTCAATAAGAGTCAGAGTTATATTAATAATTATGAAAAATAATAAACAATGAAAATAAGAATTCTTTATAAAGAAGTCTAATCTGAGACTCTGAGAAGTCGAGGCGAACGGAAAGCCAAGAAAGGAGTGAAACGGATCTGAATTTTAATATAAACTGAACCTGTCTACAATGATTGAAACTGACTAAGCGTATTATTGGCTCTTATTATATGCAAAGTGATTTTTCGTGCTATCAATCGATTGTGTTGCCTGTAATGCCAATAAAGGACCCGAACAATAATAGTGGGATAAACGAAACACTTATGGGTAGAAAATTTGCCTGATAACATACGCGAGGACAGAATTGTTGACCACTTGTGTTGGTCTCAAATAAGGACTGGGTCGGTCAACTTTGACCCCGGTAGGTTTTGATCACAACTTTTATTATCATTCTCTCTCTCTCTCTCTCTCTCTCTCTCTCTCTCTCTCTCTCTCTCTCTCTCTCTCTCTCACTTGAATGTTTGTACTCTCTGTCCTTTCATTGCGAGACACAACTCGCGCTACGTTAAAGGCCAAATCAACTTCAAATGTTGGGTCCCTGGGGTCATGGAATGGCATCCCTGGGGGCTTTTTTCCTCACAAACTTTACATACTATCCTCACACACAACAGACACCACAACACTACACACAATTGTCCATTCAATGGCTCTGTATATACGCGCGTTTAGACTACCACTACAGTCAAATCCGTTTATAAAATTTTTTGATTTTGAGTTTTAAATTATTTTTAGTGTAAATAAAATTTTTTTATTCACACCTAAATTAGAGGTCAGTATAAGTTTTAGTTTGAGAGAATAAAAAGTGCGGGACTCTTTCATCTTGTTTGTTTTATTTTAATAATAAGATTTTTGTTAAGGTATGCATTTTATGAAATCAGTCTAACTTTCGCTTAAACCGGTTTTTAGTCACTACATAGTCATTGCCATGATGACCATGAGCGAATCTGATGCAGTAACTCAATCTGTTGAACATTTTAGGAGTGCATATACAGTCAGAATTTGATAAAATGAGTTAACTTGGTCATCTTTGATTAGTGTGTGTAAAGAAAATCTATTTATTATTAACTAAACTAAACTTAATTTTCTCGATATTTTGCAGAAAAATGGGGGATAAAAATGAATCAAAAACTATTGAAACTAGCACAGGCCCAAAGCAACTCCAAACCATTGCTAACATAGTGACAAATATGTCGTCAGATATAGCTGAATCAGAGCCGGAATCGATCAGAAGTCAAGTGGAATATATAATAAGTGTACTGATGAGTGAAGTATGTTCTGTATTAGATCAGACACCGGAACCGCAGGTCAACATTACTAATACGGAACCGTCATACCTTGAGTTGAAGGACATTCTCAGTGCAGAGAACATTGAATTCTGTGAGGATTTCATGGAACATCTGCATCAGATTAATGCATTCGTTAATTTTGAGGGATTTAAGAAGAAGATTAGCATGGCAGTTATTAATAAAGGTTTGGAGATGAGTGAAGTCATACAGAGAATTGAGTTGAAACACTTCGAGAGCGATAAGATGAGCAATAGAGTGGACCAAGAGTACACAGAAGGGAAATTGTCGAATAATTTTATGAACAGTTATGCTCCGATTAACACCTCCCCTGATGGGAATTGTTTATTTAATGCAGTGAGCATCTCATTAATTGGTAATGAATTACTTTCAACAGTTTTACGGTTTACTGGTTTGTGTGTACTTATTAGATACGAGAAGGGATTTAAAAAAGTGATCATGAATTCCGAGGACAAGTTGGAATCAACACTTTCCAGTTATTTCAACCCCGTGACTAACAAAATAGTCAAAGGCAAGCTTGTAGACATTGCTCGAACGCTAGGAACTTTGTCTAAATTCACCTACACCCCAGGATTGGTCAATGTACCGACACATTTGTCGTTCTTAAAGGTGCAACAGGTCCCTTGGGGTGGAGCTGGTGAGACTTTTGTGATGTCCAGAGTGACTAATAGAGCAATTAACATCATAAGTCCCTTCAATGATAAGCAGTTACGTGAAAATTTAAGTGTCAAAGAGCTGAATTTGATAGACCTAAAGCAGCAGCATAAAAATTATGTATGGGACACTACTGAATGTACACGTGAACCGATCAATATTTTCTTTGCTCCCTCTCATTTCACGTGTCTGTTACCTAAGACCCATGAACATATCAGGGTTAATTATAGATGGATAACACCGTTCAATCATGTACTCCCAATTAAAGTACCTTCCTATGGAGGTAATATCGATAGTGATAGCAATGAATCTGAAGTATCTACAGCGACTATAGTACAAGAATTGCAACCAGTGCAGCAGTCTGTGGCACCACCGGTGCCACAAGCAGTGCCACAACCAGTGCCACAACCAGTGCCAAAACCACAACTACAACCAGTGCCACAGACACTGCCGCAAGCAGTGGAACAGAAATCCCTTTCTTATACACTCCGGCCTCATGCTGCAATTACTCAGGGATTTAAAACTCCTAAGAAAAGGGGTCCAAAACCAAAGTCTGAGGGACAGTGGCATCTGTATCCTAAATCTCTACTTATCCCAAGGAGGTCAATTACAGACTATAACCTTGCTCATGATACCTTCTATACGAGGATCGTGGGTGAGAGTAACCGAAGAATATATAGAGACGTTGTTTGTATCCAGTTATTCGATAATGAAGAGAGTGAAAGCTTAACACAGAGAGTGATAAGACCCTGTTATAGTCTTGTGGTCAAAGGTAAAATCACAAGGAGTCAGTGGAAAGAATGGAATACCTGGAGTAAATACTATTTGAGAAAAGTGAACATGAATCCGGATACTAAAAGTTGCAAACTTGATCCGACGCCTTTAATAGACTTCCAGAATGAGTCACACGATTTGGCGAATGGAGAGAAATGTCCGTTATATGAGATCCATACTCACACTTTACGTGACGGTAATGTGAGCTTTTTGCTAGCCCAGTTTCAATTCACGAAGGAATGTCTACTAGGACATGAGAGTTACAATGCTTATGAAGAGACAGACTTGTACCCACAGCGACATTTTGGTCAAATAAGCTGGGTGCCGTCCACTAACATCGACCGCAAGAACCTTATATATAGACGTTACAAAGCCGGACAAAAAGTTTCTGACAGAGACTTGAGGTCTGAAGGAAGGCAGAGAGAAGATGTGCAAGAAAGGTCTATTTGTAAAAGACAGAAAGTAACAGACTTCAATAGAATTGAAAATGAGCAGACAGTTCAAGACTTCTTAAAGACTGAGCTGACTAGCGATTTGACTGATATTTACGAAAAAGATAAGGATGAGTTTACTAAGTAAGTAATTTTGATTTCATTACTATTCACCGGCTTTGACTAACTCATTATCTGTTAAACATTGTTCTAGCTTGCGCTGTCAATTATGGTTTTTTACGAAATTCATTGAAAAATGCAAGACTGTATTGAGTGGGTGCGATCGATTAATTTATGACCACATTGTTGGAACTATTTGCTCTAATCCATTAGACAGGAAAGAATATAATAAAGAACTAATAAAAGCAGGATTACCTGGAATACACAGCCCAGGGACTTTCACCAAAGCAGTCAAAAAATCATTCAAAAGGGGCATAAACTCAATTTTAGCAATTCTTTTCGTGCAAAATGAGATGAAATATGCAACAAAAGTTAACAACCACACGTATGTGATCGTAATCGAGAAAAGCAAAAAGTGTAAGTTATATTAAACTAATTTCCATATTCTATTCAACACTATATTAATATTTGATTTCATTTGAAGACTACCTTTTCGACACGATGACCGATCCCGGACCTTATCGTGGATTACCGAAACAAATAACTGAAATTCGAGGAAATCTGTCGGTTGGTAAAGCACCGCCAGACGTAAAAAGATATTTTGGGAAACAGGATAAGACCACTAACTGTTATACAATCGCTTTACGCATTGCAGCAGATTTTGCGGACGATGAAGATTTCATTATAAATACTCACTTCATGTCAGATTCTGCACTGTTTGACTCTTGTGAAAACATGTACTCAAATAATTAATGAGATATTCTGTTCTATTATTATAAAGAATTCATATTTTTTTATTTTAAGACTATCATTGAATAATTTTCATATGAGACATGTTTTGAAGTTGTTTATTCAATTTTCTGATATTGGTTGTTCGTTTTATCAGCCGCTCTGGCCGTAAGAACAGGTATACTGTTAGGGAACCAGTCTCCAGTTAACTGGGAACAGTCAAGGAGACGCTCAGTCGCTGAAGGCGCTTAATGTTATTATAATAGCAAAAGTGTTCTTACTGGTGTCCGCTCTATTCGGCGGTGTTAATGACACGAGTCACGTCGGCTTCGGAGTGAGGGGATGTCTCGGATCCCACCCTTAGGCCATCAATTTGGAGCACACTTCCTGTCCCTCTGCGGCGGTCGGTCTCAACCATGACCGCCCATCCCGAGTGCTCCCGGAACCACCCGTTGAGAACATGCCCGTCCGGTCATCCTACCCGCACTATTGCTCAAGTCGTATCGTCTATTAGTGGTAAGGTGTCTCTGAAGCGGCCTCGTGCAGGTTATCTGTAATAAGAAGGGGTCAGACATAACACTGGGTACTCACGTGTAACGATGGTCAGCCTCCAATACCCGACCGTTAAACCCATCCAGACGACTCCCGACGGCAATCTCAACTCCATCTCCTTGAACGGGTTCGGGTGAGTACGGGCCGGCGCCCACTACTCACCCGAACACCAATAACTTAGACTTTACTTAGTTTAAAAGTATTTATTGAAGTTTAATAATAAAATAGAAGTTAATACAGAGTTCAATGTGTACAAGAGTTCCAAGGACAGAGCACAACTTCCCTGTTTAAGTCCAAAATCCTCTCTGACTCTCCCTGACAGCCTTTTCGGCTGATTCTCTTCAACTGGCATTGAGCGCATGAGCACTCACTGGAAGCTCATTGGTTGAGATGCTTAGTGCAAAGGCCTCAAGAAGTAAAAGCTCTATCGAGACCAGAGTGAAGCGGATTAATCCGAATCACGACGTCTAGACAGACAGTTCAATTACCCGAAGGTCAATGGTAAAGGCCCTTAACCCTGAAATATGCTACAATAAGGCCCTTAACGCTGAAATATGCTACAATACTCCCTCCTCCCAATAAGTTCGGTCCCTCGAACTTGAATGCACACTTACAACACAATTGTTATAATTATAGTTATAAATACAATCCGATATAAGTTATGTAGAACAGAATTTCAAATAAGTATAATAATATGAGTTTGTTATAAATTACAATAAAATGTGATAAAATACAATAAATTTATACAGTGTGCGATTAGAAAAGCATTAATTATTCAGTGCATAAACTTAAAATCAGATACAATAAAAAAATACGATCAGTGCGACTGATCTGTACTTGAATAACACAATTTTTATATCAATCAAAACACTAGTTATATCGATTAAAACTATTTCGCTTTAAAACTTATTTATTTATTAAACTATTTTTCCTTTCCTTTCTCAATGTATAAGTTTAACTAAAAATACTAAATATCTTGTTTCCAATGATTAACGGAGTTTGTCACATCTCAGCTAAAGAACTCACATGTCTAGTTTAATTGCTCGTATCCAATCTCTGATCTTCGTCCTTTTCGGTTAAACATTAGATAGATTTTGTGGACAAAGTCAGCTATATGTCCCCGGCTCGTATGTCCAGGCGCCCATCATCAGATTTCGTTCGATTTGGCCGACATTTTCATCCAATCTATCCGTAGTCTTTCCATTTACTGATGTGAATCGCAGGTCCTTCCAAGGCCTTAGGTTAGACCCTTGAGTTCACCATCTTATGATGCGAGCTGTGACCAAAGAGGTCACCAGTAGACGATTCTTCTCCTCAACGGTAAGATAAGACTTTGCTAACTTCCGCTAATCTCGACGTCCTCCTGACGCTATAGAGCTCGGGTTTCGTTCAATGTTAATCGTTTCATTCGTTGAAAATTTTCCATTAAATTATTTCATTTCCGTTAGTTTATTTCTCATATTATTTTCACAAACGACAAAATTGGATCGGATGTACTCAGTCAGAATTGTATGTCTATTATGATTGCTCGTGGACCCACTTCGTTATTTCTTCTCTGAAAGTGCTTAAGTGATTTGAACTAGGTCAGTCATACGTCCCCAGCTCATAGGTCTGAGAGCCCGTTACCACTTTGGTTCGACTGACAGGGGTTAGTTCTTCCTTAGCACTTTCCATTTACTGGTGTAATCTTTTGGAACACTCTTTTGCGCAGGAAGGGTGTTCTACATATAAAACGATCTTGAGCTGTGGACTGATCAAGTCCTGAATAAGCCGATGCTATCTGACCGAATGTACAGCGATTTTCCCTCAATTTTGGTCGCTTTAGCGCTGTACTAAATTCTCATATATTTTTCTCCTAATTTATAATAACTTGTTCACACTATTAACTGAACTGAAGAATCACTTCGGCTACTCGCCCCAACTAATTCACAGAAATTGTTAATTACTTTTTTTTTTATTACCACTTTGAGTTTAACACTGTTCATTTGATAGCAATACTTAATTTTGATAAATAAAACTTATAATAATAAAGTTAATCGCACTCACATTGAATAATCAGTGTTATTGTTAACATTATGTAAAGTTCTCGTTGATGGCATGTGTGTGTGTTTTGAGTGAAAATACGCCATCAATCTGTCTCTTTTTAATTATTTAGGTGTTGATTAGGGCATTGACGCAATATATGCCCGGGTTGGTGACAGACGTAACAGACTGTCAATCCTTTATTTTCAGTTGTCGGCTTTCGACAGACCATCTCCTTAAGGTCCTCGTATGATACTAATCTGTTTTCTCTTATTAGTTGAACAAGATAGTATCCACCTTTATCCTTCAAATTGTACCATACTGTTCTCAACTTGTGCTCCTCGCTCCAGTCATACTTTTCTGCGATTTGTTCCAGCTCTCTGAACCACTTCCTGTAATTTTTATAATTTTCTCTGAACGGATTTGTTGAGACTGTTATGTTCATTGGACTTGGGTAGAGTTCAGCTGTGTTTTGCTTTGATTGAGTACACAACGGCCAATTAGCTGGCGGTGACATCCAGTCTTCTTCATTGTGTTCTGTTTCGTTCCGTTCAGATATCACATTGGCACTACTTTCGGCCAATTGTTCACAATTGCTGAGCGCACCCAAAGACAGGCTTCTTGGTTCAGTCATGACTTTGATAATTATAGCTCTTATTTATTTAATAACACGAA
>JAQIWA010003266.1:0-10896 GCA_034693305.1 Eueremaeus valkanovi | reverse complement strand
TGAAATGCAATGAAAAGTCGTTTCTGAATGAAAGCAGTGCTCATAAGAGTGAAGCCAAGCGTTCAGTCAATGCAATTGCAAACTCATTATTAATATTATTGTTTTGTTTAAAGTGTAGACCAATTGAGAGAAAAAGTCGAATAATTCTCATATAACTCATTTATTCGTATAGACTGTATAGAGAGCTAAATGTGCTCTCATTTCATAATTAACTTCTGAAGCCTTACATTAAAGCCAATTGTCTGGCAATTGAACGCTCTCTCACTGATTGCCACAATTGCTATCAAATATAAGAATAAATAGCAATATATTTATTATTATTGACTAATAAACAGTATTAGAGCAGACAAGCACATACTCTATTGTACAGTATTGTACAGTATTGTACATGGTAATATATGGCACACAACACACATCTGCACAGGCAGTACATTCAAGTAAGGCATCGAAAAAAGTGTGGTTCTCTGTGCACACTATGTCAGTGCATAATATGATTATCACAGACAGGGCTTGCTTTTCAACTTATGCCAGAACTAAGCTCTGAGGGCTCTGAGGGCCCAATAGATGCGTCAAACGGATGAGAATTTTATCTCATTTGGGGGCTTTCGCACAGCACTGGAGCTCATACTGAGAACCAATTTTTTAAGTTGACTCAATCGGAGTTAGTTTTAGAAAAGCTTTTTCTTCTGAAAACTTGACTCCAGTTTTAACGACAGAAAGAATTCAATTCTTTATTAACTAAATATAGAAATGCTTTCCTTTTCCTAAACTTTGGTTCGATTTCTGTATACTTTTTGTTAATTCTTTAGATTTGAAACTTTATTAATACAAGTCTCGACTTTATTTTAAGCTCAAATATCCTATAATTCAATTTGAATTCTCTTTTGAAGCAACAAAAGAAACCGACAAAAAGTTTTCCTAAGCCCAGACATGAGAGTCAAACTGTTTTTTGCAATTTTTCTCACAAGTCATAAATACAAGAGATTTGTCGCAAGTTTTGAAGTCTTTTCGTGAAGAGAGTGACACTTGTTATCAGATTAAGTGATTTAGGCTTTAGGTAATCGACTTTAAAACACTATAAATCTCTTATTTCTAAGCATTTGACGCATTGGTCGCACAAAACATAATTGACTTAAAATTAAAATAAAAGTCAATCCAATCATAAAATCGATGCAAATATCAGAAAATATATTCTAAAAATAAAATATAATAATTAATAAAAAAAAATAGTTTTGAAGTCAAGTAAAAGCGATAGGAATTAGAGATAAATATCTACAGCTAAGAGAAGTGAAGATTTTGCTTCAGTTCAATAGCACTGACTTTCTCTACCGTTCCTTACTATTTATAAATCAAAAGAGGCGTTAAATATGAAACTACAGTATTATTATTATTATTATTACTATTATTATTATAACTGTATTAACTGTTAATTAAAAAAATACATTTAAATCAATAAATGCTTAGATTTTAATTCACAAATAAAATAATCAATCAATAGATATAACGTAACACAAGAGCTGAAAGTTAGCCAAAAAACACTATTTATCACAATTAAAGTCATTTAGAAAACAACGCGTAATTCAGTTATAACTTTGAGTCTAAAACTAAGTGATGGCTAAATAAGAGACAAATAATTATGAAAACAAAAAATAATAATTAAAAAAACATTACTTGTATTGATTCGAAAGAAAACTAAAAGATTTTTAAATACGAATAATAAATAATAATTACAGAAAAAAAAAGAAAAAATTCTCACATATTTATAGACTCTATTATTATATTTATATATTTCTTATATATATTTATATATACTGTATATAACTTAGAATTTATTCAATTAATTATATATTTATGTATTTTAAAAATATTAACTGTTTTGTTGATAATACCCAACACTTCCGTAAATTATTTGTTTTTTTCTTCAAAAAATTTAAATATGATTTACAACGAGTTTTAAATATAATGATTTGTTTTGTCATTTCTGAGGCACTTCTGGAATGTTATGAACCATCGAATCAGACGTTAGGAATAGTATCGAGAAAATCGATTTCCACTATTTTGTCGATGAAAGCGAGCGCCGCATCCATTGATGTGGTTATGGATGAGCTCTCACTTGTCGTTTGACTCGTTTGTAGACTTGATTTGAGTAATGTATGAAAAAATGGATGTAATTCTAGTAAACTCTTTATCGATGTCTTTGTGATTAGCGGACATTTGGCTTTGAAGGGAAGGACTTCTACTTCAATGTTCTGAACACAAGTAATCCGAATAAAGTAATCGATTATTAAATCAAAATACTATTCAATCGATAATAATATCAATTGTTTGACGACTTAATAGTTTTTCATACCTTTTGATTCATCAGATTATTAATGCGGAGGACATGGGGTTCGAAAGGAGGATATGTTAGGTTTGAATTGGGGTGAAGTGCGCTCTTGTTCACACCGTTCGACAGGGAAGTCACCTCTTTGTTGCCGCCGACGAACGCCCACCGATACATCTGGAACTGGGGTAAGGAGTCGGCTGGCATTGCAATCGCTATGTCCAAGAGCTTGCAAGCGGCCAAATACAGGTGCAGCCACTGGGGGTTGTTATGCGCAGCCAATCCATTGCTCTGACTGGTGACCCAACTCGAGTCCAGATTCGAAAGACGCTGTATATGCGAACTGTGGGAACAGAAGGTCAGCATTAAATTATTGGTTCATTAGCTCAAGCATTAGTATAGAGTCCGTACCCGCCGTTGCTCTTCCTATGAATAGTAAAGAACCACAGATTGAGTGTTAGATTAGAATAGATGAGAGAAAAGACCCGATTATTAGAAAATATTATTAGAATTAATCATAAATTGAATGAATAATTCATTGATTAGTATTAGTCAACAGAAATATAGAGGAAATGACTGCGCGATTGAGACTGACCTGAATTCCGCTGTGTCTGTCATTAACTCCATTTCAATGTGAAGAAAGACTTGAAACTAATTATTGGAAACAAATAATTAGAAATCAATTTAATGCTTAAAGTGTTGTTCAATGAAAGAGATGTCAAACCATTTCGGTGTAAATGAATGGCCACAACGACGTCAAGTGATGCGCAGACATGCGGAGGATAATCACTCTGAAGCAGAGGAGTACCTGTGCCTGAACTAATGGCGACTGACTCAGACGGTGCGACTCAATGAGCTTCTCCTGGATTTCGGACATATACTTCTGGTACTGATCCTTCTCACTGCAGAACAGTATAAACGCCAGCCGTTTCACCAGATGTGCCCTTTGCTCGATCTCCTGGTCTTTACTGCTGAACAACTTAAGCGCACCACTGGTTTGGGTGACTGACATTCGGGTCAAGAATTCTCTGAAAGTGTTCTTGTCGTGAGTCATCAAGTGGTCGACTATTGTCTTCCAGTGCGCGAAACACTCCGAATCCATTTGGAAGAACGTCGGATCCAATAGCAGTTCGAACGCGTCTTTACGCCAGGCTTTGCGAGTGTACTGATAGCCCGATATGTTGGACAGCAGGTGAGAACAGGCTCTAAAACTCGGGGTGTTTTGTTTGCTTCGGTTCTTAAGGTATGGAACGATATAATACATGATATTGGAGACCAACGGAACCACTTTCTCCTTCTCTTCGCTCACATACACCACATCGAGCACAGGGGCCACAAACTGTGTGACAAATAAATAAAGCATTTATTAATAAATTCCAGTGAAAACCGAAGGAATGGTTGACTCACTTCAGCCAAAGCACACAACGCCTGAACACTGAATTTGGAGAGAAAAGAGTTGTCGGCCTCTGATATGTTCCCCAAATCTATGTTTCCGTTCACTGAATCGATCGCATGAAACGAATTCTCAAAATCGTTGTTCTCTTCCTCTTCGTTCTGGTCTGCCTGCGGGCCAGGGATTACTTCTAGATTACGTCTCAACCACTTTGTCTGTCCGAGCCGAGCGCCGGCCACTGTAGTGCACGCGTCCACTAATTTCTGAGCCACATCTTGAAGGTCTTTCTGATCCTTCCGGTCCTCTATAAGGGGCGCCGCCTGAACGAACTCGTGGAGGATTGCCAGCAAATGGAACTGCACTAATGGCTGTGCCATCGATGAGATTTGTAGGCCCTCTTTGAGCAGCGATAGTACAGATTTCCAGCACTCGAGTAGTTGAGACCCAGGAAAGGCCTGGATGTAGGCCAGGAAGAACTGCAACATACAGACCTCTATTGGTGGGCGTTTCATGTGTTTACTGCTCTGGGCATTGGGCGGGGCTTTCATTGCCTGTCGGATAGTCTGAAGGACTGATTCCATCGGAAGCACTCGAATGGCGGCAATCAATTGGACTAACAATAACTGATCCGAAGAACACGTTTGCGTCCATTGTTTGCGACTCTTAACGGCTTTAGTGTCTCTGACGTCATACCAGACAATGGCCACTGAAGTCATAAAATGTGAGCCATGTATGAGAGACAGCGGCGATAAGAAGCTTAAGATGTTTTGCTTCACTTCCCTACTGGTGCCCATTATCTGCCATCCGCTGTCCCAACCGTTTTCCGCACTTTTTATTTGCTTCCAAACCATTAGAAGAGCCGACAGAACGCGCGGCAAATGTGTTAAAACTGTTTTTCGTGTCGACACCAGAGGATCGTTAGCCAAACCCTCGCGTCCGACAGATGAGAGCTCTTGATTAGAGTCGGAAACTGTGAAGACGTGTAGGAAATTAGTTATCATCTGAATGGGACCGGTATTTGGGGGCAATAGATTGGAAGTGCTGATGGGTTGTGGCTGTGGTGATAGTGTAGGTGTGGTCACGGCGTTAGACGTGTCGAGCAGACAGTAGTGGCAAAGTGTGGCCAAACTCTTGAGTAAAACAATCAAATAATTCGAAGACATTTCTATTCTGTCGTCTTTCAGGGCTTTCGTACAAATCTTAGCGGAACTGCTTTCCAGGTTTTGGCACAACTGAGTCAACACACAGACAACCAGTCGGGACAAAGAGCGTCCGGCGAACGGGAGGGTCGACTCGACTAATGCCAACCAATTTGCGTGTAAATGGACTTTATGTGACTGTTGGAGCGCAGTCTGTATGGCCGACAGGAACATGGATTGCGCGGGGATTAACATATTTGGGTAGTATTTCAGTGAAGATATTTGGGGCTGAAATCGAATTCTGGCGGCACGAGAATCACTGCCTTTCCTATTATGCGTAGGCTGTTCCTTCTCAGACATATTGGGCGCCACCTTATTCTCCAGAATCATCAGTTCCTCTAATAGTTTAAGCAATGATTTTTGGAGGTCTTCCTGAAAGCCAATTGTGCACTGGTTTTGGCACTCATTGAACTGAATGAGTGCGTCCGCGAAGGCTGTGTCGCAGGAATTGTTGGGCTCTTTCTTCTGTTGGAAGTTATAAACACTCGAAACAATGCACTGAAGGATAGACTTCTGGACTTTACAGCGCATAAGCATATCGTGTAAATACGTAGAGAAAGTGGGCTTTCCTTTGATGGCAACCGTCAGCTGATTGAAGATCAGTCGCAACACTTCACACGAGACTATCCGCACCTTTTGATTGCCGATCACCTCATCCTCGTTGAGTCTGGTCTGGGGTAGACTCGGGTAATAACTGCGCAGATATTGCATACACGAAGAGACGATCACTTCGAGGAAAGAACTGCTTCGGAAGGAAGTGATCGAATCGGAGCCCAAATCGCTGTAAAATCCTTTGCCGTACAATGAGTTGCGATGTCGAGCACAGAGGGCTTGTAATTCCTGTGACCTCAGACCCAAACGATTGCTTATACTAGTGGTGGCCATAGAGAAGAGCACTCTTTGGGGTTCGGCTAATATTATGTTCCAAAGTGTTGTCAACGCGTAAAGCGTTCGCTTAGAGTCGTAGACCTGTTGGTACAGAAGCATATGTGAGTGCAGTTGACTCAGAGAGACGGGTCGGCTGTTTGTGCCAATGCTTATGGTCTCTGAATTAGTTATAGCCGTTTGACTGTCTTCTGATTCGGAACTGTCCTCTAAATCATAGACCACTTTATCAATCATTTCTTCGACAATAATAGAAATCACTTCGGAATCCGTTAGCTCTGAATCGTCGATAAGTTTCTTCGAGGGAATGGGTGTCGAACAGGTGGTCGTCGCTCGCGAAGGGATTGGCGTAGAATAAGGTGTCGGAGACTTAACTAAATTCTCAGATTTGACTGACTTTGTGTCCAAACGTTTGATATTCGAGAGGTTTGGCAGAGATCTGGCGAATGGTATGGAACTGGAGTCGAATAACTCGAATGCATCGCTGTTTAGTGAAGACATAGAACCGAATGGATTCAAAACCATATTAATCGACAGATATTTATCCAGAATATTGTTCTCATGACTCGGAGGAACTTCATAGAGAGGAACAGACACTTTCGAAGTAATCCATTTGTTCACTGAATTAGAGTTCGAAGGATTGGCGTTTTGTGTGAGTGTCAGCACTTTATGCGAGGGCACCGGTGAGGGAGCGAAACGCATTTTGCCCTCTGGGTTCACGTGATATATCACATTCCCTCCCGTACTGCTTATGGCGTAGATCTTGGACTCAGAGTTGGCGATCGAGGCGTTGTCGATGTCGTCACCACTTTTGGAAATGGTATCAGTTATGCCTCCAATGCCCGGCTGATGTATGTTCGCGTGTTGCACAGACAGCCGACTGGAGTCCGGGTGCAGCAAAATGAACAGAAGCGGCTCTAATACTCGGGCGATGTCTCCGCTCTTCAACGACTGATTGAGCCAATCGATGGCCTGAGGGTTATGAGTGTCCACTTTGTGCGCCAGACTGTCCAACATGAAGAACAGGGGCCGATCGAACTCCCGGACCATCGCTGAGGGCATTGATTTCATTTTCATATCTCGGGTAATGTTATACAAAATAGTGAACCGTTTCCTCGCGTCGTAAGCGATCGACTCGTCCGGAGATATCATTGCAGTGCAGATAACGGACTCACAAACAGATGAGTCGACCGCCAGATTGTGCAGCTGTTGGAGTAATGTTGCCGTTTCGAGATGTAGGTGCGCTTTGCTGTCATCCAGATTAGCCCATAGTTTGCACGTGGATTGGCTGAACCACGAGGTCTGGTGGAACACAAACGCCAATTCGTTTGCGGTTATCATTGGATCGAAATTCAGTTTTTTTGTTGTATTCGACGTCTCGTCGTTTGTCGTGAACTCAAAAACCGGTGAACCGGTAGATGTTATGGTCAGCTGAGGAACGGGCAAATCGAATAACAGTGCTTTGGTTATAGTGATTAAGTCCAAAGTGGATGATATCGAGGAATAGCAGACTTGAAGACAGTCTTTGGGATAAACGCCTAAAACTAATAAGTGTTGAATCCATTGCTGCAATTCATCGCAACTCGAAAACAATAATTTATCGGTCTTTGTGTTGGACAGGGAAGGAATGGCTGACATCTGAACCAGCAATTGGCACATATATGTGTAGACGCCAACCATTTCTGGGTTTATGTCAATTGATTTGATTTGTGAATCGAAACTCATTTCTCTGTCGCTATTAACGGACGAAACCCTTAGCGACGAAAAGCACTCGTTTAGTGAGGCTTTGCTTTTCACTAATCTTTTCTCAACGAAGACATTGAAGAATGTCTGCAACGTATTGACCAAACATTTTTGGAACAGCTCTTCGTTTAACACCTGTTCTGTGGGCGGCGTTTCACAATCGTCCGACTCTTCTTTGATGACACTATCAATCTTTTGGATCAGCTTTTCGTTAGTCTTCACATCTTTTTTCTCATCTTTGAGTCTGTTCTGTAGTGTCTGAGCGATTGCGGGCTTTATTTTGTTGACGATATTCGAACATAACTTAAGTGAGTGCTCGAAGTCATCGCTATTCAGTACAGTTACATAACTGATGAGTGCGTTGAGCACATGGAGCAGGAATTGGGACAAATTGCTCAGATTTGACGACTCGCTAAAGTTTGAGACATCGATCGAAACGTTATCCAAAACAAAGTCAACGATTGCACACATTTCCAGAATAGTTATGGTTTCGAAACCAACGCGTTTGACGTGAGAGCCGTCAAGCGATTCAATGTGTTTATAGTGAGCGCACGAGTGAGCGAACAGTTCCGAAATCTGTTGCCATAAGTAATTGATTCCTATATTTGTAAACAACAGATTCGTAGTGCGCGTCAGGTCTGCTCTGTTGGACTTGTTTTTAGTACGGATTTCACTGAATTCATGATATAATGCACTGTTAGTAGAGATGAATCAAAAGAAAAACATATAATTAGTCCTAATCTAGAGTTTACACAGAATTGACAGAAAATTATTTCAATTCGTTTCCAATAATTACCGCAATATTTCAACGATTAAGTTATCAACGATTGGTTGTCCGATGTCTTTGTGGTCTATTACGCAAATGAGTAGACGATAGGGCCATAAGTCTCCGAGACTGGACCAGGAGTTGGGAATAGGAATTACGGTCGAAGGGTTCTGAACAGACGGAGACAAACAATACAATAAGTTATTGGCATTCAGTATAGTATTGGCAAACATTTGCTTCAATGCCTCAAAACTTTCTTATTTAACAAATTATAATATTTGTGTTGTTATAGTAGTATAGGTGCTGTGTATACCTTGCACTCACTCGACAGCAATACAGTAAATACCGGTACATAATATTAGAGGTTAAACGTATACACAATGTCTATACTGTACTCAAAATGTTATAGTGTTTGACAAATAGAGTATTGAATTGAATGAAAAAATGTGAGAAAAAGAGCAAAACTGTATTGAATTGATAGCTATATAAGCAATGAATTAATTGACTCACAATTAGACATATTTTGAAGGCCTCTAACACAAGCTCTTTAGCAAACGTTTCGAAATAACTCTTATCAGAGCCGACACTCTTTGCATATCTGAGCGCAATACTCCTCGACTTCGGGTTCGACGTGTCCTCTGCTGTCAGCCATGAACTGAGTCGTCGATTGAGAGACACATCCCTTCTTAAGAGCACAGTTATAGCGGCAGTCGTTATGCTAATCATGTCTTGTCTGACGATCTGCTTGTTATGCATTGGGAAACAACAGAGCAAAAGGTCGAGAATCACTCTCTGCACCAATACGTTCGCGTCCAGTAGTGCCGCACAGATGCCCGTAATCAGTGTCTGCAGACAAGTGCCCATTATATACAACTGGTCCTCAAGACTGCGCTTTTTGTTGAAGTGAGACGTAATGAACATAATTGCCTGCAATCGCACCGAAGGGTTGTTCAGAATACACCTCCAGAGCGAGCCGTAGAAGAATTCCTGCGACACAGCGTTGCAGACCTCGACCAACAGCTTATCGGTTCTCTCGTGATAGTCATTGGCTCCCTCTTCGAGGCCGGGTAGCACTGCTATCAGGAAGCCGTCGAGCGCCGGCTTAAGACGCGGTCCCAGAGGTATGAAATGCTTTTCATAGATCTCGAGCAGAGATGGCTTGACATTAATGGCCGCGTGACTGAGCAGAGGGAACAGTCCGTTGGAGTATATGCTCAGCTCTTGTATGAGTCGATCGGTTCCAATGCATTTGAATATGAGATCATAGGTTTCCAGTGCTTTCAAGTGGACACCCGATGGCAGCGCCGGATGCATGCACTGCGCCAGACGCTGGCCAACTGTGAACCGACGCGGGATTACACTGTACTTGACGTTATTGGAGAGCACCTGAAGGGGTGAGAGGATAGGGTTACTCTGGATGTCAGTGTGTGTGTGTGTGTGTGTGCCACTGCTCTATCACACTGCATACACTACCTTGTTGAGTTTGCCGAGGGCATTGACGAGGTCGGCCCACTCGGAGGTGTATTCGAAGCCCTTGAGTGCTTTGTCGATCTGCTGGACGTAAGTCCTGTACTTCGCGTCTGACATGAGTTCGTATTCGTCGAGACTGGTTGTCGTCGGACTCCGAGAGATCTTCATATCAATCGATTTGACCGCAAATCGTATGAAAACACAAATAAACCGATTATTCAATTAATCGATAGTTTTATTAAAATATTTGTTGTTTTTGTCGCAAATATTGTGAGAAATAATGAAAACAAATATTATTTTTGTCTACATTTCAATTGTATTCATGTTTTGATTGTATGACTCAAACGATTATTCATTTGTTTTAGTATTGAATTACAATTAAATCAATTAATAATTAATAAATAAATAATAAAAACATTTAATTTGATGTGAATTACATCAGAATTGACGAACATTTGAATACAATTGAGTTAAGACTCAAATCTCACACTCTTTTCACTAATTTCTGTTCAATACGTTAGCCAACAGTTCAGTCAGTATTGACTCTCTTTCGCTGTTTTTGCAGTTTTCACTGAAATATACGCAACGTTTCAATGCTATTATCAGAGCTCTCCTAAAATTATTGCATTCAACACCACTTTATGGCTAAAGTTACGCCTTTTCCCACTAACGTTGCAAATTGTGGAAATATAAATTGGCTTTTGCTCATCAACAGAGGATACATTTTTCTAGTAACTTGCTGCCCCAGGTGCACATTATGCACATTTAGACCTATCTATATGTAAATTACACTCTCTAACACTGAACCCAATATTACACCAGCAATAATGTTGCTGTGAAAGATTCGCGAATCTTACGTTGAAATACACTGCTTATGAGCTATTCTCTCTCGCTTTGATAGCAAATGATATGATATCATTGATATCCTCTATACCTATGTTGGGCGCCTGAGCCACTTTGAGCCACTTCTTAACACAATACTGTATATCTACGAGGATCAAAAGCGTAAGTATACTTACAATGTACTTGCAATAGAAATCTATGTAAAGACCAGTTCATAGAAAGCAACAAATAAGACATGACTCAGAAAATGACTTTGAGTGGAATGACTGAACAA
>JAQIWA010003265.1:0-10905 GCA_034693305.1 Eueremaeus valkanovi | reverse complement strand
CTATTAGTGCAGAGGAGCTCAAAAAAGACGAGAATTTTGAAATAGTTTTGGAATCTTTGGCAACAAAGAATTTATTTTTTTTAAAGTATTTAGGCTATAAATGCCATATACCCTACCTATACCTATATCAATAAAAACAATTAGCACAAAAAAGTCAGATCAAACGGAAAACCCGTTAATCGTGCATCAAAGCAAACATTTTAAATTCTTAAGAATTAACTAAGTTATTATTATATTTATAGCATTAATTCAATCTAGTTTATTTATCAATAAAAGTTGAGCACCAATTTGAACAAGCACCTTTCTAATCTACCTGATGTTCTACTTACCTTATTTGTGCAAATATTTGATAAGACTGGAAATATTTGAAAAATATTTAATGTCGACTTGACTTCAGGAATGGAAAAATATTTGGATACAGAGAAGGGTGAGGAAATGTGTCGGGTCAAATATGAGAAACTAATGATTTTTTTCGAGCACTAATAAATGGTTAGGACTTCAGTCGAAAACTTCAGTTCTGGCTTAAAATTATAGAAAAATTTTAATGAAATTATAATAATTATTTAGTTCAAAACATTTAAATAATTATTTTTTTAGGGATAATTACGGATGAGAATTATTATAGAAATCAAATTAATATTTAAATTAATTTTATTGAATTCAAATCGAAAGTTCAGGAAATAATAAATTGATTTAAAATTTTTATAACTTTAGTAATAATAATGATAGATGCTTTTTAAATGCACTTAGTTATATTTTATTGATCAAAATTCGAATCAATCGAATTCAACTTTGGTAGATGATATTTATGATTGTATAATTCGAATGAACTGTATTAAAATTTGAATTAAATATTTAAAACTAATTGTGTAATTGAATATTAATATTTGGCGAGAAAGCAACAGTCTTAAGTTTTTGCCCCTGTATATTTAAATTATAACACAACTGAAGTTTATCTTTTTGTCAAGAACATACTTGAAATCTTTCTGGAAGTTAACCTACTAGCTACTAGTACTGAGTTCACGTATTAACGCGTATTTCTGTTTTTTAGGCTGACATCAGACTCAAGTGCGTGGAATGATGGTTTATATGGCTCCGTTAGGGTTTGGCCTAAACTGAAACGACACCACATAGTGATTCTCAAGGAATAGTTCTGATATGCATTGACTTCATTTAACAACCAATAAGACAGAATTCGAGTTATAAAATTGAACTTTTATATTAAAATATATTTCTATATAAATATAGTCCACATAAACAAAATTTATTTAATTTCAATAAACTGTAAAAAAGTAAAATTTAATTTTTAAAACTAACTTTGAAATTGAAAATAATTAAATTGGTCTCCCATACTTCGAAGAAAAGCAATTTTTTTGCACTTAGCTACACTATGCATTGAATGCACTAGTTTAAGTAAACATTTTTTATACTAGCTGATTTTAAACTTGCCATTTAAAACCTTAAAATTTAATAAATTGTTTAACCATGATAAAATTTGGAATCTAAAAAAAGTTTTTCATTGGAATAAACTGTAATAAAAGTTGAATTTAATATTTTAAATTGACCATGAATTTAAAAATTGAATTTTGGTCGAATGTGCAACCGAGTATATTTTTTGGTTTACAATTTAATAAATTATTTTAGATATTAATATTTTATTAATTTATTAATTTATTTGATTTGAATTAAAGTTTGCTCCAGAAGAAAAGCTGTTTTTAAGTCCACTTTCTTTGGAAGGTGACTATATAAATACACTAGCGACCCCCATCTCCACCCTCACACCACACCCCGATTATAATCCTGGTTTTTAAAACCTTATAAGTTAATAAATTGCTTAAACATAATAAATTTTGGATTACGAAGTAAGTTGTTTAATTGGAATAAACTGTAATAAAAATTGCATTTTATATTCAAAACTAACCATTAAAATAAAAATTAATGTTTGGAAAGTTGAACATCTGAAATATTTTTGTCGGCATAGACTAAAGAGGAACGAAACGAAACGAATATCGATATTAGACACGAATTTTTATATAAGAAACGAATTCTAGCTATTTTTTGTGCTTCAACCATTTATTAGAATATTTAAATAATAAATAACTGCCAGTCCAACTTCTACCTTGTCAAAAAAAATTACTTTTAAAATTTTTTCGCAAAAACATGAATTCCAGTTTGATCCAGATGAAACAAGTTTGAAATATCATTTTATTGTCATAAACTGTAATAAAAATTAAATTTCATATTCTAATCCAACCATGAATACGTAAATTGAAACTTGCTTGACAACTGGCACATCTGATCATCTTGTCCTGAATTCGAGTACACAAAGACATCAGTTTATTTCTATGTTGTTGTCATTAATTTATTTCATTTATTCAGCAAGTGTACATTGTGCAAGGTAAATATTTCAAAATTTAATGATAACTCATTGTTTACATTATATTGAAAACAATTTATTTTTTAATTCATTGATATTTATATAATATTATTATTAAGTTGTGATTAAATCAATATTATTGACAAACAGACAATTATAGCTTTAATTTAAAAATTATGAATTTCAAAGTTTCAGTAGTAATCAAAGTTTAATTTAATTTCAAAATACACCAAGAAATAATAAATAATTTGGCCTCGAAACATGCGAGAATTTTTTCCTTCCACAATTTATATTCGAATTATAACTTAACTGACAGTGAGCTTTAACCTTTTGTCAAAAAAGAATTTATTAAAATTTTTAACAAAAATATTAAAATCTTTTATTTAACTTGAGTTTCAGCTTGTTCCAGTTAATTTTAAACAAATTATTGATAACATTTCGCTCATAACTGGACGTCAACTATCAATTTTTTTTTAGCGTTAACCGCTAATACCTATTTCACCCAGTATATCTTTAATTACCCTTGAAAATTATGAAGGAAACTCAAAAAAATGAAAGTACGTTGAAACACATTCCATGATGAGTCGAATATAACATTTATTTTGCACTTCCTAGTGACATTTCATCGATATCATTAATCAGATCTATAAAATAATTAATAGCCAAGTTGAATATTATACGATCAATATATTCTATTATTTTGATTATTCAGTAATCTAATAAATATCTGGGTTGATTCACAAAAATCAGCGATTTATTACTTAAAATTTCTTACAACTGTAAACCAATGAAAATAATTTGAAAATCCCGCATAACTTTTGTAAATATCAAATAATTATGAATTTTATAAAACAAACTCTTAATTATATTAAACATATTTTAAATATTATTTCATTGGACTACACGTCAGCACAATATTCACTAAACATATAATTATTAAATGAATTGTTTTACAGAAAAATAAATAATTTTATGAATAAATTATTTAACGATAAGAATGAATTACAAGAAAGATACAGACGTTTTAAACTGGGTGGAAAATGTTAGAATGAAATGATCTGTACTATTACGGATTGATCTAATTATTTCCAGTTCAATTCACCATTGTAAGTTATTTTTAAAATTTAATTAAAAAATTGTATATAATATCAATTAATTATTTATTTCTAAATTGTTTACAGTTATAAATTGAAACATGCTACATGAGTTGAACTGATCCGGGAAAATTTTCTATTTTTTATTATATTTAAAATAATTATAATTTAATAATATTCTAAACAGACTTATACAAAAGGGACTGACTAAACTTTCTCCCATCCCTTCTCCCATTCCGGCACCCTCTCCGCTATCCCTTCACGCATCCACATTCAGCCTGCTTCGAGTGATCATTAATTAGCCAGGCCAAAATAATTGGACCAAACCGTAAAAATCAATTTTCTTTATAACCTTTCAAAATGACCCCAAATGACACTTGAACACTCGTTCACAATTTATCCATGCCATTTTAGAAATTGACTCAGGACAACCAAGTTATTAAAGTCCTTCGAAATATTTCACATGCATTTATTTAATATTTTGGCCGCAGTCTAGGTTATTTTTCTACTGCAAATAAATGCATTAATAAATGACCTGGAATGAGTGCTAACCTAGCTAATTATATGATATTGACACCATATTATTCCAGTTGTGATAGAAATATGACCAGGTTAAATAAATCAGCTAAGATTGATCTAGAAGAATGCGGTTTAGTCAGCCCCTGTACAAAATTATAAATTGTTTTAAGCACAAGATCATTATTATATTGATATTCACAAAGCATTTCATCGCGTTTTCCAACATTTGAATTGTGTTTTCATTATTATATTTAATATGCAATCAATTGTTTGCGAATGCGATTCAATGCTTAAAAATGATATCAAAATTATTAATGAAATATAAATTTTGTAATTATTTTAAAAATTGTATTCAAATTAAAGTAATTTTTTATATAAATTAATATTTTCTGACTAAAAGCGTGTTAATAATCCACAACAAGGATATTTTCAATTCGAATTAATAAACAAGGAAATTTTTCTTCCAATACCATATTAATACCAAACAAATTACTAGTAGTAGTACTGGTAGAACTAGTAGTCATAATGTTGTGGCGACTCACAGCACATAGGGGTGGCAAAACCTGTGGCCGACGTGGTTATCAGCCGTGGTCAGGTTTTGCGGGAACGGGAAACTGGTCAGCGACTTGCGTCACTGCATGTCATATCAGTTCGTATCAGTCAGACAGCAATAGCCGTCACAATATAGTAGCTCTTAATTCAGCCTTGGTTTCCATAGAAACCCGTTTATTGGTATGAATGCTCTCGAAAATACATTGGTTTAGTGTAAGGCTAGGCTTAAAGCCGTATATATGGTATTACAGCTAATAGTGATTTAGTGTTAATTTGGTTATAAAAATAGTCATATTTTTTACATAAAAATCAATTCATTTTGTGGCTTATGTTTAGATCTATTTATCTCTTTATTTAAAATCATAAATAAGTGTTGATTTGACGCACAATTAGTTGATTTAGTCTTAACTTCAATTAGACTTTAGATTTGTTTACTGTTTACAATGTGATGCCAGTGACAGGTGTTGTGCGCATTGTTATTGTTTATGTTTTGGTTGCAATGATTGGTCGATTGCCATAATTAATCGGCCGATCGCCTCACTACCATCGGGAAACAAATGGAATGGCCGAACGTTCATCAAAAAACTTTGAAGTCCAAAGAAACATTACATAAATGAGCACAAAAATGGCACACAATTGGCGCAAAGGGGGTTAGCGCATGTTTTACTGATCAGTTGACGTCGACGAGAATCGACGATGTTTTATGGAAGAGAAGCTTATCTGTCCTTGAATGGCAAAATTACTGACGACCTTATAGCTCACTGATAGAGTGCAAGACTTCGGCCGGAGTCCGATCTCATATAGTGGTGGGCAAAGATTTTGTGGTGAAGATAGGAAATTAAAGTCAGACAGACACACATTCAACGTTGATGAGTTGGTAGCACGAAATTTTCAAGAAGCTATTCCTAGAGTTTACAGAACATTAAAAATTAGTCGACTAATAAGAACAAATCAATCAATAAAGAGAAGCAATTCGTTGATGTCTGAATTTAATAACGGGTGCTCCGATAGCTCAATGGTGGTGCAAGATTTCTGCAAAAGTTAAAGCTCGTAAGCTGATTAGCAAAAATTTGGTTGTAAAAATCCTGTCACACTAAGACTCCGTTATTTACAGTTGACATCGACTGGATGGTAGCGCAAAGCTCGCAAGAAGCTCTTCCTAAATTAACAAATTCATAGATGGTCAAAAACTCTACTGTCGATCAAGAAAGTTTCAAAATTAGATTTATGCATGTAATTATGTTTTTCTAATTGTTTGTTGAATTTGTAATCAATTTTAAATGTCTATTGTTTTGGTGTGGGAATGCAATGAATTGCAGTTTAAGAGAAAACCGCTTATCTGTTTATTGGCAAATACACAGATAAGGGGTAGTTGAGTGATAAGTTGTCATCCGATCGAAAGATTGAGAGCAAAAAATTGCATAATCAAGTTTATTACGCTGTCAGTCAGGATGTATGCATCCGGTTGACAGCGTATATAAAGCATTCGAAACTCTGCCTCAATTGTTATTGTATTTTTGTTCTTGACTTAATTGAATAAAACATCTTTAAAGTCAGAGAAATCGTTGCTGTTATTTTGGAGCTAGTACGAGCCGGGACCGGCAGTCTCAGCCGCTCGGGACTGGCCGGATCCTTACAATATTAAACAATTGTTTGTTAATTTCCAAGAATATTATGCAAAAATTTGGATAAAGAAAATAATTATGCGTTCGAATGATGCGAAAAAAACGGATGAAACGAGATAGTCTGACAAGAAGAGTTCACCCAACAGACAGGCCGAATCTTCGAAGGCTCCACTAGTTTGTGAATATATCCGACGGCTGGCCAACTGTTGGGTACAACCACTGCTATGAGCTGTTCAATCGACCTATATCGAACCTTTCAAAGTTGTATGATTTCGAACCTCACCACTACGATCCCGATTAACACTTCCACTCAATCTTTACGCCCAAGTAACATCGGCGTCGGAAAAGTGTTTCCGGAACTACTCCGCGTCCTCCACCCATTCCCGACACCGGTACCGTGAAACTCGTCCACATTACCTCGCCATAACCGGAACAAGCCTTCACAGTTCTGGGGAATGTCATGTATCCTCGTTTGAGTGAAGCCCAAAAACAAGTCTTCGCTGATTAGCTTCAACTCATCTTTAAATATCAATAGTTATAAATTAGCTTAATTTTAATTAAGTTGTGACGGGCACTTTTGGATAGGGTACCCGTAAATGTCTGACTGAAGAACGAGTCGCGACAATATGTAGAATTTGTAGAGTTGTTGGGCACTTTTTGGACAATTAGGGTTCAACCGAAGGGTTAACGCAATACGTATGGATCGTTCTGTAAAACCCGTAGAATTAACCGTGTCCTTGACTTGACACCTTGTTAATAGGACTACTTGATTATAACGAACGCAAAGTATGCACTGCTGGCGTATATGACTTACAGTAGGGATGTGTGCTGAATGGTAGAGATGTTACCGGCGAGTAAGTAGAGGTGTGTTAACCTAACGACGAATAGAGTAGAGGTGTTCAGACAATAAGTGATGCAATAGTTAAAACATATAAAATATAGCTTTATTCAATTAACGTTTACAGCTTGGCTTTGAAAAGCATTATGAGAGAGATGTAGAGAAAGCACATCTATTTATACTATTTTTCTATACATTAGATAGTGGTTACTGAGACTTAAGTATACATTGAACTGATATGCGATAAAACTCTATTCAACTTATCGTATACTTAAATATATTGCATTCGTATGAGAGTTAAAACATTTTCCACTTTTAAGTCATTATTCAAGCGTTTGATACGATTTCTATTTAAATACATTAGTCTTTGATTTTGAGTAAAACCCTTGAATCTCAAGTTTAATGGAAAGTTTGAACCGGCTCATCAAACAAATGATTGAGCTGTGTGTGTGCTCGCTCACATAATCATTTGTTTGATATGTGGTTCTTCTCAAACTAAAATATTAATGCTTAAAATTAAATACTGTATACTAAATATGATCTATCTATACATGGGCTATCTAACTAGCACTCAATTGATTCTCAAAACTAATTGTGATTAAAATTAATGGCGTTTCTAAGCAAAAAGAACTGTGACTACATATAAACGGCTCAAAGCCTAGTCTCGCCATTGAAACAATGTGATGAGAAGAAAGCACATGAGATATGGATTAACAATAAATGACGTTTGTTAAACGTTGACTGAACTGAAATTGACTACTGCTATATTGCGGTGACGCGATTCGCTTTCTGAGTTCCTTTCCCGCCGAACTCGAGTCCACTGCTGTTAAACAAGATGGCAACGGGTGCGGCCCCTTTAAGTGCGTGTATGCGGTTGTCTCAAAATGATCAATTTCAACAAAGAATGAGGTGTTTTTTTTGATTTATTTATATATTCAGAATAAAATTGTGAGAAATATCTAATGATTGTTCTATAATAAAAATAAAAATAATCTCTAAAAAATACCATTGTATATTTAATGATTTTTTCACCACACATGTAAGGGAAATTTGAACCTCGCTCATTAATATCATTTGAGAACTTGTGAAGTAAAGCCACAATCTGTGTAAGGGAGGCCCAATGTGAAAGGAAGACCAATGTGAAAGTGAAACCCAATTTGAAAGGGAGGACCAATGAGAATTGAGATTTATTGTGAGTCCCGGTAGGCCCAAGTAGGTTCGGAAAGCTCAATGTTAGATGGAAGCCCATGCGAGGCAAGTGATACCCTCGTGACCCAAGAGAGGCCCTAGTGACCCATGAAAGTCCGGAGAAGTTCATAGGAGACTCGGGAGGCTATTCAGTCAGTCCCTCTCATTCGTCCTTCACTCTGCCGATCGTCTGTTGAAGCTTACACATCTCTACATTCATCCTTTATTCGAACTGGTGCCAAACAAACATACACACACACTTGCGTTCATAGAAACCAAGCAGTCAGATTATCTCTGTCTACTCACAGATGCGGTGAATTCTGCAGGATTCTCAAAACATTCACTAAATCTATATTGCGACGACCTATTGTCCACCTGTGCACCGATGCAATCTAAATATAATTATTGGAAAATTCTACATATTGTCTCGACTCGTACTTCAGTCAGACATTTACTGGTTTCCTATCCAAATCGTGCCGGTCCCAGCTAAGAGCTGACAGTAACTATATAGAACTCTATGCCTAGTCTTATTCAAATAAGCAATGTATTTCAAAGTGCACATAACAAAATACATCAGATTAATGACAATAAATGACTAAAAATTGACTGATGTTGACTGATATGCACCGATTTATTGATTATTGCGGTGACATGTTGCAATAAGTGCACTTGACCCTAAACTCGAATTTACAACTAGTAACAACACCAACACTAATTGCGGCCTTCCTTGAGTGTAATCAGTGGTCTTAAAAATATAATGATTTTGTCGGAAAATCTATTGAAGTCGAACTTGTATCTAGATAAAAATTATTTTTTAATTAAGCTAATTTAAACATGAGAATTTTAGCATAATTGGATTTGGTGTGCGTAAATTAATACAAATAATTCAAATTTATAATTTTTCCTAATCGAAATTTTGATTACCTCGAATTAATTTTTAAAAAGAAACCTGGTTCCAATTGCAACCCCTATTCATTTTCAAGAACTTAACTTATTATGTTTCAAAAGCTTAATTCCACTTCATTTATTGCAAAATTATTTCAAAAAGTTTATGAAATCTTACCTTGTTCTAAGTCTTTTTTTTTCTTCTGCTGTTCCAAAATTGTATCCAAAAGTGTCTGATTCAATTTGTCTTTCAAATTAACATAATAAGACTTATCAAGGCCAAAGATCTCTGTGTCATTCTTGAAGTCTTTTCTCTTCAGCCACAAATTTAAGTGAAGGATGAGAGTCTTCACTCCATCAAGCAAATATTTAGATGGGGATTGTTTTGAATTCTTATGAAGTTGATTTTGAATGAATGGGAGGGCTAACCAGTGTATCTTTTCGAAATTTGGAAATTTAAATATTACATCTTCATTGTTTCTCTCTTCCATTTCACGAACTTTAATCTGAAGATCGATGGCAAGGCTATGCAGGAAATTTCCTCCATAAACAAGGGAATCTTCGAGTGTGAGCACAGAATGTATCCATCCAGATGGTAATAAGATTGTTTGGCCGGCACTCAGACAAAATTGGTGGACCTGTTCTTTACCCACAATGTTAACGAAGCAATTTTCTTTTCGTTCGTCAGAGTTCATCCAATTCTCAAATTTTTTCAAGTTATTTTCCGTAGGCTTAATTAAATAGAACAGCTTTTTTCCGTGAACTAAATGATACCAGACACTAGAACCGCTGAAATCTAGATGAAAGTCGGTATAGGACTGTTTCATGGATATTAAGCAGTATTTAGAAACGTGATGCGTGTCCTTGTTTGTTGGGCAGTTTTCAGACCAACTCAGAATATTCACAATTGCTGGCGCTGTAACTTTACTCGAAAGCTCTTCTATTTCACTTATTTCCATACTTATAGAATTATACACATTTATCCTGTCTTTGTCGTCGAATAATTTTGCAAAATTTTGTGCTTTCATGGTGATATTCTCCTGTCTTCTTGAGTCAATTAGAAGCAATTCATGATTCCTCATATATTTATTCAAAATTATTTTATAAGAATAATCTGGAATTTTAATTCCCATTCCTTCAATTTCTTCTACAAGAATAGGAACACGAAAGCCATTAGACATCATTTCTTCGAACGTTAACTCTTCCGCTTTCATACATTTCATAACATTAGTAGCATCCTTCAGTTTGAATTTTGTTAAGTTATTGATGAATTCTTCTGTACCGCACTGAACCTGTTTATATTTCCACTTTAACTCCGTTCGATTATGACGCCAGGTATTGATATTTGGTTTCATGGTTGTAACCAGACTTTTGTTCGCACGATTACATGTTTTGCAGTAGAAAAGTTCAATTTCTTGACCAATGAAGTGTTGCAGATTAACGCAAATACAGTGAAACCAACGAGTGCAATTATCGCATTTAATACAATATTCGTTTTTTAATTTCTTCCGGCAAACACATTCATTCCGTGGAGGTATTTTCTTAAATATTTTCGTTATACTGGCACTCATCTTTGATTCACCTGTAAATTGTTTAATTTTTAAAAAAATATAGCTTGCCAAAAAATCTTCTGACAGGCTCAAATGAAGCTAGAGCCCTAAGAATTTAATATAATATATACAGAGGGCCTCATATATGAAGGACATGCTTGAGCGAAGCTGGAGCCTAAACCAGACAAGATAATTCAATTAAAATTTCTATTCTTGTAAAGCAACTAACAAAAAACTTTTTCACCGCGGCGAGTTTTTACTGGTGCAGCACCGGTAG
>JAQIWA010003264.1:0-10907 GCA_034693305.1 Eueremaeus valkanovi | reverse complement strand
TTGTTTGAATTGTTGCGAAACTCTCTCCAATCGTAACAATTCTTTTGCATTCAATTCATTTAATATCAAACACAAGATTTCGTTATTCATTGCAATAATTAATTTCTATTTCTATAAATATCAATTCGTTTTATTAGTCAAATACTTTTTAAGTAAATTATAAATAATATAGAAATACCTTTTTTTTACTCCAATCTTCCAATACTTATCGTCAATTAAAGCCGAAAATGACTTGAAAAGAGAATATTTGCACAAAAATAAAAAAAAAATTCAATAATTTGCGTCTATTTCTAAATCAAATCTTATTACGACTAACACTAATCGCAAAATAATGAAAATCAATTCTGAAATAATTTATGGAAATTTTTCAAAATTACCTTGTCAGATGCGAGTTTGAATTAATAATGGAAAGCTTTATTACCTTGATTCTTATTTGATTAGACTGGCTTAAAAACTAGTTTCTTGTTAAAAAAAAGTCATTTGAACTTAAGGTGAACTATATTCTAATAATTAGCCCGGGTTCAACTTTTGAAAACTAGAAATTAGTAGAAAAGTAGGAAAATAACTTCAACTGAATTAATAATGAAACCACTCTTTGAAATTCGTTATTTTGCTCCACTTTATTTTGATTATAATTTAATCTTGCTCAATTATAACTTATATCAGTTTTATTTGTCATCAATTGTGCTATAGGTTTATTAAACTTGATATTCAATACTATTTTAATTACAATAAACCTGTGATAGTATAACAACTTTTTCAGGTTTGAGAACACAATTGAGTTTAGCTTAAAATTAAAAATCGTATAAACTACACTGTATTGATTTTTAAATGTTGTTTCTCTAACATTATAAGCTTGTACAACTATTGTATTGGAAGCTTTTTAAGTTCAAGTAATGTTTTTAATAAAAATTTTTAAATTTTTATCTTTTGATTTAAATCGAAATTAAACAAAAAGTTTGTCTCACTATTAGAGTAATACAGTTCAACTAAACAGCACTGATTGACAGTATTTAATATTTTATATTTGGATATGAAGTGACAAAAGTTTATAATAACCGGTAGAATGACATCTAATAAAATAACCTGTATTTTAGATTCACAAAAATCTGGAAATTTTACTCTGAAGTACTCGTGAGTTCAGATTTTGTGGCAAAAAGTTGAAACACTTTAAGATAACTTGAATTCATTGCTTTTTTATATAAATTATAATGTATTCAATCGGTTATTATTTTGCAATTTCTTTAATAATTGGTTTGATTTCAGCACAAGAATCAATTGAATGCAATGAAGAATCCGTACAAAAGATGGATCAGTTGGCGATGCAGTTGTCCACCTTCGGTGACCCGAATGGCAGATATCCAACCACTCAGAAAGAGTTCGCCGACCAATGCAAGTGAGTCGACAACAGATCAGACGAAACGATTTGCAAAAATTTAATTTCACTATAAATTGTTTCAATATAGGAAGGATAGACTGACATCTCATTGGATGAAAGACTACATTGAGAAGTGTTTGAAAGGCTTGAGCTATGATGTGTCGGCCATAGCATCCAAAGACATCGAAACGGTTACCAATAAATACTGCGATTCACCCAAATTGAGTAAATTATTGATATCGTGGGCCGATTGCGGCAACAGTGCTATTAATCAAACAGTCAAGTGTTGGAACCAGTATATACTTGATATGGAAAGGGTTAATAAGGAAAGAGAGAATATTGTGAACAAGGATAAAATGGCACTCATATGCTGGTCAGTGGTCTCAATAACACATATATTAACTTCGATTTTATAAAAATCTTTTCATTGTTTGATAGCATTTACCATCAGTTCGATCATTGCATTGAAGAATCATTCATAAGGGAGGGCTCAGTCGTCTGTTCCCCGGCCTCTGTCAATGGACTGCACAGTATTCTGACTGAAATATCCGGTCGAATGATAGAGAACTTCTGCGGTGTATATCAGGCGGACAACGATAAGTGCGATTCACTGCTTAATCAATACAAATATTTAAACGATATTCAAATCAGCGAACCTTTAAATAAATCGCCGATTAATGCATTCATACAAATCATTGACAGCACTCCAGAGTTTGTCAACTTTATGAAGGATTTGGACAATAAAACGATAGAAAAAAATTAATTCAAAACAAAAATAATTTAACCAAAAATTGGTATAAAAGTAGAAAATCTTATATTAAGAATAATTTTGAGTTAACTTATTCTTATCTGACATTAAATTATTTTTAATAAATAATATTTATTTGAATTAAAAAACTTGAATTTTTATCCATTTCTGTCATAACTTTCATGTCGTGTCAATCGTTCAAAAATCCATTTGCGATAATACATAACATTGGTATAGACACCGGGAATGCTAACTGAGCCGCACTTTCGACCGAAGGATACGATTCCAATGAGATAATTGACGCCATCAATGGTTGCAGTCATCGGTCCGCCTATAATATCATTTAAAATAATTTTCACTTAATTTTGATTAGACTTAGAAATACAGATTTTCACTGAACCGGAATCTCCCTGACAGGCATCAGAGCCGTCCGTTCCATCAGCGCCGGCACATATCATAGATTGTTGAATACCAATCGGGATATTATGTTTGTCTCCGATCGCATACCTTTGCGCGCATTCAGTATTTGATATAATTTTAGTTTTAATTTGTTTTAATGTCTGCGAAACAAATCCATTGTAAGATTTGTGGCCAAAACCGACTACAGTTGCCGTCAAACCAACAAATTTGTCGGCACTCATAGCACTGTTTGGCAAACATATAATATCTATTCTATTGGCAAAATTAATGGCAGTTTTAGTCACTATAAGTGCGATGTCGTGATAGGATTCGGATGCAAAGTATAATTCGTGTGTTATTATACGCGAAACCGATAGTTCTTGTCCTTCGCCTAAGATATTAGAACCGACTTTAAGCGTATAAACACTCGAATCGCTAAGGGATTCAAAACAAATTATTTTTAATTACTTTTCTTAAATGTTGTTAATTCTGAAAACTCAATGAATACTTAATAATAATAATAACGAATATTTACAAAAGAGGAACAAAACAATGGGCGGCTGTGACCACAAAGTTATGACTGATAACAGAACCGCCGCAGACGTGTCGTCCGAACATAAGCACAGATACCATCCAAGGAAAGTGAGACTCTTTTCTATACGAATTAGACTTGGGATGAATTAGACTTTGAATGAATGATAGAAATCCACGTTTGACCACATTATGTAGTCTACGAGTGTTCGCACAATTAGTTTGTAAAAAAGTGGCAAAACTTCTGATGGAATCAAAACTTTGATCATCTGTTCTGCGATTAAGACAACAAATTATATTTGGATTAAAAGTCTGCTTCCATTTGCAGACAAACCAATCGTTTGTCAAACACTTGTGACCATCAGTACAACTGTCCTCACAATAAACTTCGGGAGGATTGCTATGAATTTGTATAAAAACCAATTGATTTAAGTTTATTAATAAAATTATTAACAAAATCGCATAAAATTTCATTATTTCGAAAAATATTATAAAAATTCAAACAAATAGCTTGGAATGTATTGGAAATGATTTAAACAAAAACTTTATTGTATTGTATTTGTAATGAAATCTCATTAAAAACTAATTTCCAAATAATTTCAAATAAATGTCAAACAAATTCCGAATTTATGATAGAATTAATTCATTGCTGAATAGCTTTCAAGGGGTGACCAAATGTTGGGGTTATTATATAAAACTGTTACCGGTCTTACCCCTCGTCAATCATTTCGGCAAATCTCTGTAGTGTTTTGGAATCAATGCTTAAAATAAAGGTATAATTCAAAGAAAAATGAAAAAATGTTTTATTTCCAAAAATTCAAAACAATATAAAAAATAACATATCGTTTGAGTAATCAATCGGTAAATTAGTAGAAAATTAATTTAAAAAAATAAGTATTTCATTGATTAAAAACATTTTTTAAAGCATAAGACTCTTATGATAAGAGAGTAAAAATAATTGCTATAAAAAACATTAAAACAAACATTAATTCAATAATTGAGTGTATTTTTAAATAACTGTTAAAAACAAAACAATATTAACGAGTGATGAGTACAAAGAGTTCAGTAAATAATTACTTATTTTATAACAAAAATATATTTCGATTATAAATCATATAAAATAACTGCAATTGTATTGAAAAATGTATAAAATTATGACATTTTTAAAAATAAAATTTGTTTTTATTGCAAATAATACTAAATATACGAAAACTTTGAGATTATTTTGAGTTTTGTTTTTCAGGACTTATACCCAATTCGGTAATCAATGGCAATAAGCCGTCGGAAACATCGTTACAAACCGTTGGATCGTTTTCTTCATCTTTTAAGACCTCATTCCTGTCCTCACAATCAGTGGTCAAATCCATCGATGACTCGAAGTCTTCGAAATTGTTTTCTGTGCCCACAGTCGGACAGACGGTTTCACTTTGAGCGCCGCCTGTTTTCCGGACCATATCATACCAGAGCTGAAGTTCGAGCGGTGTCTTAATGTTGGACTTCGAGATACTGACGGTATTCTTGTTATTCTGTGCCTCAGCGCTCAGGCGGCGGATCCGTTCGCTTGTCTTGTATTGACTGTAATATTCGAGAATCTGTTCATTCGATTGGATATTAAATTAAATGTTTAATAAAATCAATGGAATTAAGTGTAGGCGCAGTCAAGCGGCTGGAAAAGAGCGGACACAGACCTGAACCATATGCGGCCGTTTAGTCTTGAGTTTGTGCGCACACTTTCGGCCCAAATCAAGTAAACACTCGAACCAATTGCCCGATTCGTTTGTGTCACTCATTCTCTTATCCGTTAGTTTTGTATAATCTTTTGAATTGTTTTTTTCCGAGACTTTGATCTCGTCGTCGACCGCATCGACCAAAAGGCGTTTGCCATCGAAAGCACGCTTTCCGGTCGCCATTTCCAGCAGAACAATGCCATACGAGTAGACATCGACGGCCGGACTTAAGATTTTTTGCCGCAAGTATTCGGCCGGTAGGTAAACACTGGTTCCATGAACTGAGCTAACAGTGCAGTGCGTGTACATGCCGTTGCCTGTGCTCACCTGTCGGGCCAGACCGAAGTCACCTAATTTGGGTTCAAAGAGCTGATCCAATAGAACATTGGCGCTCTTGACATCCCCGTGCACGAAGGGGTTGCCTTTCAGGGTATGCAAGTAATTGAGTGCTCGCGCTATCCCTTCCCCGATGTTTATCCTCTGCGCCCAAGAAAGCGGTTTTGTATTCGCTTTACAAAGCAGTCTATCGATGATTGAGTCAATCGAATGTGTATTTAATAAAATTCCAGAGAGAATACATACCTGTCCTCAAGCGAACCGTTTGGCATATACTGATACATAAGACAAGGTTCGGCGCCGTCCAGACTGACCCCATATATGGGCAATATATTGTCGATTCGATACCTATTCAGTACTTTTAGTTCAGTCAGAGCTTGAGATCTGAATGATATATAAATGAATCAAAAGTTTTGTTAAATTTATAAATAATTTAAATGTCATTTACATGTCATGAAAGCCTTTGAGTCGCTTTATGGCCACATTAGTGCCCTTCCACTCGCCCTTATAGACAATACCAAAACCTTTAAACAAATAAATTGATAATTATTTCTGTTTGAATCGATCGACTCATTCCAGTGCTGACCGCCATTCCCTAAGATCCTCTCCTTAGCGAAGTCATCGGTGGCAATGAGCAGCTCTTTGTACGGCACCTCCATCTCATCGCAGTTGGTCTCAGCAACTGATTTGTTAGGCTTTTCCTATAATGTAATCCATTATATAAGACATGACATAAAGTGTATATAAAAATGATTTGCCTTACAGTCAGATCAGTATTGAAATTGTTTTGTTTGACATTCAGATTAATATTATTATCGGTTTTGTTAACGAGAGTCGAATCGAAATCATTTAGATTTTTGTTAAATATTTTCTTTTCCGTCAATTGTTTTGTTGTTTCTGTAAAAACCAATGATTAATAAGATTTGTATTTAATTACTGTTGAACTCAATTCATACCATATTTCTGACTGCTTTCCGAAAAACACTTTTCGCTATTATTTTTAGCGCAAAAACTATTACTTAAACCGAAATTATTTTGTATTGGATTTGGATTTAAAGCCAAAGCAATCGCTTGAATAGCACTCAAATCGATGTCTTCCTCCGCGTCCGGACACAAGTGACGCAGCCTTTGGTCGACAAAGGGCTTGAGCAGAATCATAGCCCTCTTGTGTCCCATTTGTGCCAAATATAGGAACAGTTGACTCACTTTTGCATTACTTGTCTCCCATTTGATGAGCAGTTCATTAGTTGGCGAACAGTTTCGGTACAACGCGTGCGATATTAGCGTCAAATGCGTGTCATTTAAGCCCATATACTGTCCGCCCAATTGGCGCCAACTCTGGTCGGCGTCCAAGAGATCGCATAACTGTTTCCTCGCATTGTATGGCAATTCATAGATGTATTGAATCCGATTCACGCCATTCGTGCCATTCGTGCCATTGCTTTGACAACTGTTTTGCTGCGGATTCGCATTCAATGACTCATTGCTCACATTCGCTGACCATTTGTTCTTCGCAGCCATTCTTCTGTCCACCGATTGTCCGATCAGTTCATTGTTTGGCTTTAATTATAAATATGAAAATCAAATCACTTTTAGAGCACTTTTTCAATGGTTTAAAAGTTTTTGTTATTGTTTTGCATTTCATACGACTTTCGCAATACTTATCTAAATCTTAATCTTATACTCAATTCTTCAGTAAAATGTCTTAACTGTATGCAAACAATTATACCTTTTTTATATAGATTGTGTACGATATTTATAGCATAATTATTATTATAAAAAGTTACGAACTATTAAGTTTTTATCGTCTCAATGCGTCAACTATTATAAAACTTTTATATTCGTTTAGCGCTTATTTTGAAGAGTTTACAACAAAAAATCAGCCTGACCTTGGTTAATTACAACTATTGTGCATGGTGGTCTAACAAAGAGAGTACAATTTGAAAAGAATAACTGAACGATCAGTACATGAATGAGAAATGAAATATTGAATGCGATAGAGAGGAACAGAGGATAACAGGAATAGAGATAATGCGCTTACAAAGGGGTCCGTCACTGGTGGGCCACAGGTCAGTGGAAAGGGAGTACAGATTTATAGAATAGACAGCATTTGACAAAAATAAATATTAATTTTGATTTATCGTTGCTCTCAATCAGAACTCACTTATCAAACACTTTCTACTACTCAATGAGGCTTTCTGTCCGATTCTGAACTGTATTTTCTGTCTATTTGTTGCTTCATTTGGTACACAAATAATAAGAAAGGGCAAACTTCCTGGTTTATACTAATCGGGCTATAAGTACTTAACTATACAATGATAATTGTTTATTGATCCAGGGCATGTTATCCAATGTATCCAATCCAATGGATGCATATTCTTATAAAAGATATTTTTTTAAAAACTTTTATTTTATTGTGAAATATACGCAAAACGACTAACAAATCGATAATTAATATAACAATTGAATGCACTCTTTGATCGTATTAGAGATTGTCATATAATTAATCAGAAATTGTCAGTTCGTTCATCAAAATTGTTCCAGACTTGTCGTCCTTCGGAACAATTCATCATTAAATTTGTGTATTTATGACAAATCAGACAAAAGTTTTTAAAAAACAAAATATAGAAAAATCTATAAAATCTCAAATAAATATTTATATAATTTTTTAAACAATTGTATTATTATTTCGACTTTTATTTAAGGCTATATTCATAATATCATTTGCGATATTGATTGGCTCATAACTGGCATCATATCTCTTGAATGGCTGTCCAGTCCTGGGATGTATTAAAAACTTCTCCCAATTCCAGCGCACATCCCGTTCGTGCAGTTTGTCGTAAAACAGTTTCTCTCTATTACTGAATTCCGATTGAGTTGAAGGACAGGATCTCTAAAGAAAATAATTGATTGTCAAAAACAACTTATTAGACATAAAACCAGTTTAGATAAGATTTATGTTTATTAAAACCAGTTTAGAGTCAACATTGCTTTTATAATACAGTAGTGAACAGTACTGTACGTAAGCAAAGAAAAACTACGTCTAAAACAAACGATTATTGAATTATTGTTTATTTGACAAACTTTTAGGTATGAGAATATCGGCTCTTCATTAGCGCCGTTAACATCAATGCGCTTGGACATTTGAAAATTCGGTACATAGCCATTCCCGGGCCGCACGTATTTTATACCATTCAATATCTCAGTGCCAGAACCTCCCGGTTCTTGCTATAGATAGAAATGAAGTTTTTTAAAAAAATATTGGATAAAAAAGTTGATTGAATACAAACTTTTCCGAATTGATTGCAGGGAAAGGCAAGGATTTCGAAATATTTATTAGAAAATCGCTGTTTGAGTGCATTCAGTTGTGGGTAAGTATAAGTATAGCCTCAAAAAGTGGCCACATTTACGATGAGTAGAGTATAATTGCGGTAATCATTTAGTGAGACATTCCTCGTGCCATCGATTGTCTCAAACATATACTCATAAATCGTATCATTTCTCGTGTGATAACAATCAGTGGAATTAACTTTCAATTTACGCTCACTTTTATCCAAATACTGGCCATCACTGCCACCGGCCATAAAAGCGGCCAAAAGTATTGGCCAAATAAATGACTTCATGTCTACTCTAAGAAACTGTTGCCATAGACCAGAATCAAGTGGTTTATGACAAGCCTTCCAATCGAGTACTGACTAAACAAATGGCAAATCAGATAATTGTATGCCTTATGTCGAGTGGCGTATCCTATGATTGGTCTGAACGCAGAATAACTACTTTAGTATTCTTTTCACTCAAATAGTAGTCAAAACTATTTGTTTGTCTGCTATTCACTGAATGCATAAAAAATAATTATATTTTTCAATTCAATTAATGGTTACAACACTTGGATGTGATTATCGGTACTAATCAAATCCAAGGCCAGATTTTAATTAAAAATAAACAGCAATTCTGAGAAAATTAATTTTTAATTTTTTTCAAACATAAAAAACTTTTGAATACATTTCTTCGAATTATTTTTTTTCAATTCTTATTATCATTAAGAATAAGGAAATGAAATATCTTGTAGTAAACAACGGATAAGATATTTGGAAATTATATGAAATATATTATTAAAATACAAATTATATATTTTGCGATTCATTGACTAATTAGTGAAAATTGAGTCAAAAATAGTCGTCACAACAGATAAGTTATACAAGTTATATAAATATTAAGATAAATGAAGAAAAATGACGTTAACACAAATTGACACAAATTTATCGTCAATTCAATTGAATTAAATTGACATATAATGCACTGATTTATATAATGTATCACTTTTGATAAAGGATGTGCAAGCTCGACAATGTGCCGAGGGTATTTCTATGGTCTAGTTTCGACATCAAAAGGTATTTTGGTATTGCCTTGCACATCCCTACTTTTTCAGAATAACACTCAATGACTTGGAAACAAATTATTGTTTGATATATTGTTTGAACGAATGGAATGATTGGGAATAGAAATAACAAAATTGTGATCTAATCTGGTTTTGACGGATAAGTCAATCGATTGAAATGCAATTCAATTATATTTTGAGCAATGATTCAATCGTTCAGAGCATCAAAAATCATATTAAATCACGATTTTGTTACAGAGTTTCATCCATTCGTCTCCAAGTGCTTTATATTATCACTTCTGTAATATTAGAGATGGAAATGGGGTCCTGACCTCATCGGAAATGACTACTTGTTTTTGGTCTCAGCAAGTAATTTTACTGCGCCCCCATCCACACCCCACCCCACCCCTGCATATCTCTTAATAACAAAGCCCAACAAAAATAGTTCCAACGAAAAGAGAATAGCCTTTATTTGAACCTAACCCTAACCTAACCCTAACCCACGGTTTCAATATTGAGAAGTATTCTATCATTTAATGAGAAAAGTTATAAAAACTGTTCAGAGCTTACGAAGAGTTAACAAGAGTTTCGAATCGATTGAATAGAGTTTAAAAGTTGTCAGTTCTCAAGAACTGGTGATTATCGGACATTGTGTCCGGGTCACGGAATGGCATATATGACTGGTTGGGTCAAGTATTGTGTAATCACTCGGAGAATAAATCGAAATTAATATTAAATAAATTGATTGAAAAAAGAAAAAGAAATTAATTATGAAATAAGAAATCGAATTTAGAATAAGAATAGAAATAATTGAATGAATTAAACGATTAATTAATTATTCTTTAGTCGATTCAGTTGTCGACATCTTCTCTGCTTTTTTCGTTAGCTTCAGATACTTGAGCGCACTCTTAGAAGCGGCCACTTTAGCAAACTTACGGTTCTTCCCAACGCCCACATACTCTTTGCCGTCGGCTCTGACCATAACCCGTATTTTACGTCCACTTATTTGCTCGGAATCACTAAAAATGACACAAATTTCAAATGATATTCAATATAATGCGTTCAATACCTGAACCAAACTGATTGGCATTTCTCTCTAAGCTCTCGGACAGGCATTTTGGGCACATTTTTACTGAAATAATCTGAAAAAAGAAAATTAATTAAAAACAAGAATACAATAGAAAAGCAAAAAATTATTACCGATTTCTGGTTTCAATAGTTTGTAGACAACTCTCCAGACGCCGTCCAATGATAGCCCGTTATCCAGGAATATAGCGCCGGCGACCGATTCAAATATATCACCCAATGCTTTGGGCACTTCCACTTCCTCCGTATCAGTGCAGTCCTCTTCGGACAAGGTATCGAAAGAGTCATTAATGGCCTTCACTTTGTCCGCTTCGAACTTCTTGA